>JAHBCN010016733.1:0-19139 GCA_019359885.1 Listronotus oregonensis
GCCAGGTTTTTGCTTCCCTTCCGTTTGAAAATATCCAGGTCTTACCCAAAAAAACTACACCCTAAATTGGGGAAGTGTACTTCTCCATATTTTTTTTCAAAAATTGCAGGCGCTGACTAGCAATTTCGGGTTTTTCCCCATAAGTATCTTCTAAAAAGCCCTTTCCCTATAGCGAAAACCTAAATTTTTCCCCTAATTTAGAAATTTCCCCCAATAAAAAAAAAACCTCGTTCCTTCAAAACGTCTTTTAGAGATTTTAACGTTACAGGAATTTTCTTTGCATATAAATTATAAATTATATCACGTACATCCATTATCTGGGTTTCAAAATAGATACTCGTTTTGGCTTTTTTCGTTTACTTTTTTCAGGTTTCTTTGGCATTGGCATTTGCGTTTTTCTCCCAAATAATTTTTCTAACAGAACGGGCAAATTTCCCCGTTTTTGATACTTTCAGCAACCTATCTTCGGTGGTTTTTTTGCCTTTCGTCGTGTCGGGAAAAAGTAGTTATTACCATTTCCCCTTTCGTTTTTGGGGGTTTAAAAAACCCAGAAAACTTTTTTTGGTTTTCCCATTTTTTTTTCCAAAAAAATTTTAAAAAAAGAATGACAATAATTGACAACCAAATAACAATAATACAATCATAATTTTTTTAGGGACTAAAAAAAATAGGAAAACTTATTGTTTGATTGCCACTGGAAAACAGTATTTTTTCCCTTTCCCATGTTATTTTAAAAAAGCTCATAAGTCCATCTTTTTTTAACAAACGTTGGCAACTATTTAAACATGCCTCACACATGAATTTGAGTAACAACAATTCATAAGTTTGTCGAAGGTTAGTCGTAGTTGTCTTTATTAAATAAACTTGATTTTAAATTTTTTAAAATGATCCGGACTCGTTTCCCTTTTTCTTATATTTCTACTTTGAGACAAATCCCAAAATCCCCTTTTTTTAAATACGCCATTCCAAAAAATCGTTTTAATAGTTTTTTTTTAAACAGATCAGTTTATAAATGCTAAAATTCACCTTTTTTAAGTTTCCAAATTTTTCCCCAAAAGTTTTTAAATTTAAAGCATCACATTGATTTTCGGAAAAAAAAGATGAAAAATTTTTAAAAACATCTAACTATTAAAATCTTTAAAAAAAAAAACACACCTAACATGTGATTTTTAACCAAAATATGTTTTTTTCCCAAAATTAAGAAACAACTTTAAATTTGGGGCTTTTTTTTTCGAAACCCAAAAGAGTGCTATTTTAAAAGGGCCTCTTTTGTTTTAATTTTAAAAAGTTTTTGTTTCAATCTTAATAATTGTTTTATGTTATTCTTGAGATTATCCTGAGAGATTTTTATATGGGACTTTTTATTATTACTTTTCCCCAGGGTGTTTTAAAAAAAATAAATTTAAAATTTTAATACATTTTTATATTTCGGAAGTAAGAAATAAAAAAAACGGTACTTGTAAATTTTTCCCCAGTGAAATTACAAAAGATGTCCCATTTATAAGTTGCTTAGGGTTATCTCAAAGAATCACTTTTAAAAAAACCCTTTTGAAGATTTTAGCATTGGAAGTTTTGGGGTTTTACTTAAAAAAAAGTTCCATTTGTGGGTGGTTTGATGTAGACCCCCAGAAATAACATATTTAAATTTAAAGAATAATTCAAATCATTGAGGGTTTTTATTTATCATCTGGATTATGTGGGGATCTTCGTATCGTGTTATCATTTGTAAGTATAAGAACTAAAGATGACCCCGGGTTCGTGATCCGATAAATAGGAATCCCCCTGGTTTTAAATTTCCCCTTTTTTCCTCAAAAAAGGAATCGTGATTTTATTTGGATTCGATTCATTCGAGAACCGGGTCCGTAAATCGATTCCTTTTTTGAAGGATCCGCCCCCCTCTGTTCGGCGTTAAGACTTTTATCTATATTTAGTCTTGGTACAAAAAAAAAAAAATCCTGTGTCAAAAAAAAATGTTGTAGAAGATTTTTTGCTTGTTTAATAAAGTTTTACCCCCTTTTTGGGGTTAATAGAAGATTTTTTTGCTTCTGGGTAACATATCAGTGGCAAGGAAAATCAACGAACCCTTTTCCCGGGAAAAAGCTTTTTTTAAAATCCCCGAACCCCCAAAAAACCACCATGTTGTTAGAAGCGCAGAAAGCTTAGAGACTTGCGGTTTTACAGGGTCGACGTGTCGTCCAGTGGCGGCATTCATTCAAGCAAGGAAATATATCAGGACGATTATCAAGGAATTTAAAAATTTTTTTAAACCCGTGTAAGTTTTGAAAAGTGAGACATGGGAACCACACCAAATACGGGGGGCGGCAGCAAAACCCATTTTTCAAAACTTAATTAAACACTTGAGGAATAAAAAAATTTTAATGGGGTTTTTTTCAATGTTCCCCCAAAACCTAGAGTTTTGTTTTACATAGCTTTGAAGAGAAAATCAGGTAGGTGACGTCCCCCATTCTCGAAAAAAATTTAAATAAAACCCATTTCTGGCCCCCAAAACTTTTTTTTATCAGGGGCGATTTGCAATGGCCCGGAAAGATCTGATTTATCCGGTTATGTTTTTTTGAAATCTCGTGGGGGAGGGAAACCGAAAAAAGGGCCCTTCAGGGATTTAAAAAAAAAATCCGGGGAAAAAAAATTTCCAACATACCGCCTGCTATGCTTAAAAAAGTCATGAGAAGCGCCAGAAATGGGTTTTTCTCAATGTATCGAGAAGGGGGGCGTCACCTACGTGATTTCCCCCTTTTTAAAAAAAAAAACCCCAAATTTTGGTATGTAAATCTGAACTCAGTTGGGACAGCAAAAACTAAAAGCTGGGTTATAAGCGGAAATTATAAACGAGACCGCCTGAACCATGGGCGGCGGGGGAAATTTAAATATGTTTTACCATAATTTAAAAATATATACAATATGGGTTTGGGGGCACTTTCAAAAACCCTTTTTATTTTTTGCCTTCTAAGAAAAAAAACGGCGTTCCCCCGTATATTGTGTGTTGTTGGGGGTTTTCATACCCCCAAACCCCCCGGGGGAATTTTGTGTGTGTGTGAGGGGAGGGCCCCAAAAAGCCGGCCAAGGGGGCCCTTTGGGTAGGCCCGAGCAAATTTCCTTAAAAAGGTTTTCTCGAATTTAACAAACAAGATTGAATGACTTTGTTCTGAGAATTGGCACACGTATAGGAAATTTACTCAATTTTTTAATAGAACAAATTTTAAAAATTTACCCCTTCGGGAGGCTCAATGGGTAAACCTACAGATGGAAACGTATCTCTAAAAGGGTTTAAAATTTCGTCTTTGAAATGGAAAGCACAAACTCTAATACGGTTCCACATTTTTTTTGGGTATAATTAGCAAATTTATAAACCCGTGAATCCCAAAGCACTTTTCCAACTTGACTTAATGTTAATATATTTTCAATACAAATACCAATAAAAACTCTAATCTATATAATTTATATTAATAATTCCTTTGGCTCAAAAAAAGATAAATCCCTTTTTTCTACTTTTTCAATTATCCACTGAACAAATATTTTTCCAGGCACATCCTACAACTTTTTTTAAAGGGGCAGGGATACCAAAACACAAAATTACAGCAAAAAAACGAGCGTATTAGTCGGTTTTTTAAAGGAGAGTGGTACGAATATACCGAAGGGGGGATAAGAGGTTCGTTTTGGAGCCGCCCGGTGGCCCCTTTTATTGTATATTCTTTAAACTATGGTTTTATAAACAATATAATTAGTTACATTTTTTTCATAATTTTATTGACAATTTTTAATATTGAAAGATTTTTTTTTTTGGGAAAATTGTTAATTCAATTTTTATTTTGGGGAATTTTGTCGTTATTTACCATCCAAAAATAGATGAACAATAACTTTGGTTAATTAAAAATTTTATTTACAATTTTGTTTTTGAAGAATACTACTTTACCTTAATAAAAAATAAATTTTAAAATTCGTTAGTTTGAACGTGTAGGTCTTTTTTTAAAATGTTCCTTTTAGTCGACTCCAAATTAAAAAATAATCCTCGTTTCCCCGGGGCACTAGTATCGAAAGGTCCCAAAAAACCATTTTTTTTAAATTACTAACCAAAAAAAATTTTAACCAAAAAATATTTTACAAAATATATTCACAAAAATAATTGGTTTTAAGTTCAAATACCCCGATGTTACTACCCACTGCGAAAAAATCAAAAATTTTTAAAAAAAAATCTGCCCAAAGCAAAAAAAAAAATTTACCAATCAAAATGCCTGACCATCCCGGGGCTTCTTTTTTGATCCCCTCACATTTATTTATGACAAACTCGTCAAGTCCACGTTGACTTGTACGAGGGCAAAACCCTAGAATACAGTGGAGTGTTCCGGTTTAAAAATTATGAACCTGTATGCATTAAATTCCATGCTGTTCCCCGCCGTATAAACAATACCAACATTGTAAAAATCAAAAAAACTTTCGGGTTTTTACAATGCGTTTTATTGAGTTTTTTTAAAAAAGGAATTATGCTGAAAAACCCTTATACAGGTTTTTAAAAAAAAAATCCTGTGGGGATTCCTAAAAATAATAAAAAACCTTTTTCCTGGGTCCGGAAAGCATGGGGTTTCCCCAAAAACAATTTTGGGGTTTTAATTTTTTTTAAATTTTTTAAATAAATTTCCCCCCAACCGATTTTAAGCGAATTTTGAAAGGGAAAAAGGCTTTTTAAGTTAAAAAGCTTCCAAAAAGGCCGTGGCGGGGAAGGGGGAAAGTAAAAGTATTTAGAGAAAAAAATTTCCCACTGACTTTTTTAATTTTTTTAAAAAAAAAAAAAGAAGCTTATTACATAAGCCACAAAGTTCCTCTTGGGTTTTTTTTTAGGGTTTTTGGGGGGAAGGTTAAATTTTTTAAAATTGGAAAGTCCCATTCGTCGACGTAATGAAAAAGTAATCGTACAAACACCATGATTATTCAAAACTATTGTTTTTTACAATAAAAATTTACTTTAAAACTAAAGAAAATGTTGAAAGTGACCACCATTAGCGTTGTTACAAGCATTTCTTCTCCGCAAAGATCTTCTTACTCTTCTGCAAATATTTGGTCTTTCTAATGATGACAAATGCATTTTCTATTCTTTTCAATAATTCTTCTCGTGTATTTAATGGTGTTTTATAAACTATTTCTTTTAAATGACCCCAAAAAAAAAATATAGTGGATTCAGGTCCGGAGATCCAGGTGACCATGGCACTGGACCTCCACGCCCAAATCCATCGGTGACCGTATTTTCAGCTAAATATGTTGGAACCGCATTGTACCATTTCTCAAAAAGTGGTAGTAACTTCGGCAAATCATTTTAAAAAAAATTTTAAATATGATTCCTGTTCAAGACGATTCGGTAGAACAAAGGATCAATTAGGGATTTCCAATAACACCAGCCCAAATATTGATGGAAAATTGATACTGCGTCAATAATTGATACTAAGTCAATTGTGTATTGTAAAAAAACAAGAGTTTTGAATAATCATGGTGTTTCTACGATTACTTTTTCATTACGCCGATGAATGGGTCTTTGCACATTTTTATAAAAATAACCATATCTGCTAAGGAAACCCCAAACGAAAAAATACCAAGAGGAAACTTTTGTGGCTTATGTAATAAGCCTCATATCTGGTGCATCAAAATTGGCAAAAGTCAGTGGCGCACATATTTTTTCTCTAAATAAATTTTTACAGTTACCCGTACGCCCCACTGGCGCAGCTGTAACAGATTTTTACTTAAAACTATGCACTTTATTAATACACTTTCAAGTTCTAAGTTTCATTAAAATCGGTTGAGTGGTATTTAGGTCATTTGAAAAAAATTAAAAAAAAAATGAAACTTTAACTCCCTGTATTTCGGAAACCATGCGTTTCCGGACCCATGTGCATAGGACTTTTTTTTTATTTTTTAGTAAAGAATTACCCCACGAGCGATGGTCCATGTTTTTCGAAACACCCTGTATACCAGATACAGGAAGACCATTTGGTAAAGAAAATTTTCATTATGGAATTCGCAAAAAAAGTAAAAATCATACTTTTAAAAGCAAATCATTTATTTGTATTTTTTCATGATTTTGATCAAATTTTATTATCAATTCTAAAGTTTCACAAAAAATCTGCATTTTTATTAAAATAAGAGGCATCTAAAATATATCTTGTTAATTTAGCGAACGTTTTAAAACTTTTTTGAGAGGAAGCAGATTTTTTTATACATTGTTTTAAAGGATTTCCTGCAAAAACATGTCTGTCACCTCGTATATCCAGCAATTCTTGTTTTTTACAGTAAGGGGTTCTCTGGTTTGACGGTGTGATTTTTATGCAATTTTTTGGGATTTGTTTGTATAGACCAATGAAGGGATTGAACTTTGAATTTTTTTCATTTATTTATAAGTGATTCAAAAGTATAAATAATATAAATTTTTAGCTAAAAAATATTCATTAGAAACAAAAACTCCCTCCATGAAATCAGCTGATTGGCTTCTCTGATACTAAAAAAATCGGCGCATCATTTTAATCTGTAAGCTTATATACACGGAATGGGCTTTTATGAAAGAAAATTTGGAAAACTGGATTTTAGCCAGACTTTGGAACCAAAAATTTCAAATTTCATTATTTTTGTCAACTTTTTTAAAAAAAAATGAATTTTTTTTAATTTCGTGCGTCTTGATGTGCTGAGTCGACCCTATAAATTTAAAGTGAATCGGCCGGTTTAGTATGATGGATAAAGTTTAAAAACAAGTTTTGAGAAAAACGCGTTTAAAGTTTCATGTACAGGGTTATTCATTTTAAAGAAACAGGCATTTTTAAACTTCCTTGTACTTTTTAAAAAACGAATATAGCCATTTCGTTTTTTTTTCCGTAAAATTCAATAATCAATCAGAAAAACATTTGAAACAAAAACAAAAGGTTACAGCACAGTGATATTTTTTTTAAATGAAATAACCTTATTTTTTATCAATAATAGAGATTTTCACGAGGAATTCGGTGATATAGGGGTTGGTGGGTTTTTTTTTGTCTAATTGTCTAAAAACGGCATGATACTATAAGGATAGTTTCACCTGAAAAAACCTGGTTGCCACAGGTAACAGTTGCTTATTTGTCAAAGTCAAGAATTTTAAAAATACGTTTATTACTTTTTGGAGTACTTTTAAAATGATGTTTTCATCAGAAGAAAGGCTTTAAATTATATTATATGCTAAAAATAATATGATATGTCTATTTCTAAACCAAGCAGCAAAATTTCAATAAACGGAAAAAAAATAAAATACAATACAAGGTAAAATATGGTGGTAATAAGAACACTTGCTTATAACAAAAAATTACAATATTACTTATAATTTAAATGTTCTATATGACACCCGTTATTTTCGAAACATGATCTATAACCCCTCCTTAACCTTTCTAAGTTTGCCGATATTATTTGAGGTTCTTGGTTAAGACGATTAATTTCATTTACAACTTTTTCTCTCATTTCTTCCGTGTTTGTATTTCCATTTTGGTAAACGACATTCTTCAAGTGACCCCATAGGAAAGTGTCCAAAATTGTAATATCTGGACTATTAGGTGGCCATCTAATAGTGCCATAACGTTCAATCCACTGATTGCATCGGCGATTGAGATACTGCACAACTTGACGAACAGCATGGGGCGGCGCTCCGTCTTGTTGCCAAATTATCTTGCGATAGGCTACGAGTCGCAATTCTTCTAAAATGTCCTCAATATCGTTTTCAAGAAGATTAAGATATCCTTCTCCAGTTAAGGATCCCTCATAGAATATTGGCCCGACAATTCTATTGTTAAGCACACCACACCAGACATGAGAGAGGTATTTAATCTCTTGAAATTTCCTGGGATTTTGTCTTGCCCAGCTGTGCGTATTGCATCGGTTAAACATTCCCGATGTAGTAAACGTAGCTTCGTCCGTCCAAAGAATCGTTTGAAACAGGGTAGGATCGTTATCTTGTTCATGGATTGAAATTTGGGAAATAAATTGAAAGCGAAGTTCCTTTTGTTCGCGTGTTAAATGCTGCACTGGAAGAACGTGAAATGGAAGATAGTTCAAATATTTCAGTGTTCTCTGAACCGTCGCATAGGTTACTCTTCTTCTTGCAAGTCTCTAACTGCGTCAGTAATTGACTTCATGGGATACAAAGTAAAACAATTTAGAACAGCTCGATCCCGGTTTCTTGTTCTCATTGTTATCCTTTTTTTAATATGTAACGATTTTGTTTCTTCGAATAAGACCTTCAGTTTTAAAATCGTTTTTACTGATATATTTCGATGGAAATTTGCAACATATCTTCGTTGTGTTTCCCTGGCATTTTCTCCACATTTATAATAGAGAGTTATAATTTAAGACCGTTCTTCTGATGAAAACCTCATTATTATTGAATTCTACGGAAAAAATACACGAAATGGCTCTATTCGTATTTTAAAAAAGTACAGGAAAGTTCAAGAATAAAGCCCTGTTTACTGTAAAATGAATAACCCTGTACAGTTATAACTATAAAAATCCTAACTTACCATAAATTTCACAACGTTAATAACTACACCAGTTTTTTTCTAAACTTTTAAACTTGTCTGTGCTTATATAAGCTACATTTGAATGAAGAGTCTCAGGTATCAAGCCGACAGAATACAATAGGACCTCTCAGCGCTATGTAATTGCTTCGAAATTTGAAAAATCACTTTAACACCATATTCTTGACATATTAAGAAAACAATTTAGACAATTGTTTTTAACCTATAAAACCAGAGAACCCAATTAAGTCTTGGTCTATAAGTAGTTGCTTATCTCACAATTTCAGACTTTAAAAACTATAACTTATGGCGCTATTCAGGGTTCTGTTCTTAGGCCTTAAATTTGATTAGGGTTAAAAATGATTGACTTAAAAAAGAAAATAAAATTTGTATTCATGAAAGAAGATGTAGCCTTAGTTCGAAATGGGGAACATATTATCAACACATCAATAAACGCATTAAAACTTTATGAGCTTATCTGTGAAGGTAATTCTGTAAAAATAATAATAATAATAATAATAATAATAATAATAATAATAATAATAATAATAATAGCTTAGAGGCAATTACAGGCGACGTTTACGGAGAATTTGGGAATCCGAACTATCCGGAATAAATGGTCCTTGCTACCAACATGCTAGCAGTGCCTGTATTGCTTTATTTTGGGTGGTTGTGGACGCGAGAGGAACTGCGCGGCTGGATCGTCAACACGAAAAATGATGCCACCGTAGCATCCACCCGCGCTCATCAACATCCCGTATTTACCTCCCACGCCACCAGGGGTCGTGGCCTTGCTTAGGGTATGCACGTCGACTGGTTTTAGTCTTGCTTGTCAAGTTGCCAATATACGATCCGCTGATGCAACTAGGGACACACGAAACAGCAATGTTGGAGCGTTTATTTAAGCGCGGAGCGAAAAGGGAAAAATTCGGTCTCAGATTTGCAATAGATCCAAACGACGACCAGTCACTTGTAAGGCTTGAGTCTAAAGCCGTAAGAACTGCAGTTAAAAGAGCAGAACAGCAGATGCTTTTAGAAGATCACATTAATAGGCGCAACACGGAGTATTTTAGAAACATAGAAAGACTCAATCTATCTCGAAAGCTCACGTTTGGGTTTTTTAAATCTGCTGAGCTCAAGTCTGAGACCGAGGGGTTTCCTACAGCATGCCAGGATGGGTGATAAACACGTTGGTATACCGAAGCCAGTTTTCTAACATTCCTGATACTGCTTGTCGAGCTTGTCGACAGCAACCCGAAACACTAATGCACTTATTGTCAGCCTGTCCAGTGCATGCTGTAAGTGGTTACATCCACCGACATAACGATGGGTACTTTATTATCACCTCAGACATTATTACGGCATTGACGAAACAGCAATTTTGCCATTTGCTCCCCGCGATATCGAGGCAGTAGTGGAAAATGACAACTGTCGCATATATTGGAATTATGCATTCACAACTATGCATCAAATTCGCGCCAATAAACCTGATATCTTCTCCTGATAAAAGGAATAACTCTATGTATGTGATTGAGTTCTCCGCCCCGGCGGAAACTAACATCGATATAAAGGAACGGAAACGAGCCAAATATCAGGATCTACTTGGCGAACTTCGGAGGCTCTATCCGGAGTATAACGTGCGATTGGTTGTCCTGATTGTCGGCGTTTTGGGGGCATAAAAGGAAAATGTGTTGGGGGAGCTGAAGTGTATTCCCGCATGTCAAATTCACCGAACAACTGGTGATGAAAATGCAGAAATCTGTTGTCCTTGGGTCCCTTCGTTTACTGAGGCAAATGAATTTGGCCGAAGATCACTGACCGAGCGGACGCGGGGTGGTCTTCGATCGGATGGCCTTCGGCATGATGCCCAGGGGTCGGACCATGGGATACGTCATGTCGGATCTTTTAAAATAAAAAAATAACCCAGAAATTGGCATCGACGAAACAGCAATTTTGCCATTTGCTCCGGCGAACAGGCAGTAGTGGAAAATGACAACTGTCGCATATATTGGAATTATATTCCCAACACGCATCAAACGCGCCAATAAACCTGATATCGTTTTCTTGATAAAAGGAATAATCTATGTATGTGATTGAGTTCTCCGCACCAGCGGAAACTAACATCGATATAAAGGAACGGAGAAACGAGCCAAATATCAGGATCTACTAGGCGAACTTCGGAGGTCTATCCGGGTATAACGTGCGTTGGTTGTCCTGATTGTCGGCGTTTTGGGAGGCATAAAGGAAAATGTTTGGGGGGCTGAAGTGTATTCCCGCATGTCCTTCCCCGAACAACTGGTGATGAAAATGCAGAAATCTGTTGTCCTTGGGTCCCTTCTTTTACTGAGGTGGGCCGAAGACCACGGGACCGAGCGGACGCGGTGGTCTTCGATAGGATGGCCTTTCCCAGGCCCTATGGGGTCGGAGCCATGGGATACGTCATGTCGGATCTTTGTAAATAATAATAAAATAAATGTCTTTATTTCTGAATAATAATCGATTACATATTACAATAAAAGATAAAAAAACTTAAATTCAGAAAAAGGCGGAGTTCAGATGAGGCATCCCTGAATCCCCCTCCCTGACCTTAACATTTCAATCAAATCTCCTAAAAATGCTTTTTACCATATTTGGGGTTTTAAAATATATTTTCAAATATATTGGTTTGTCAAGTTTACATTAATTAGAAATTAAAGTAGGCAAGAAAGGGAAAAAATTAAAAAAATATATTTGAAAACAAAAAAAAAAAAACATCCAAAGTGAATTTTAATCTAGAATGGGCCCCGATAATTTTGATAAACCTAAGCCTGGGGATGGCCCCAAAAACGATGGAAATAACCCACAAATAAGTGAAACAAGGGTAAATTGTGAATAATTGAAAATGTTTGTTTAATTTTAAAAAATCATAGCATCTGGCTATTAAATTAATACAAATAAATTTAAATTTTCATTAGATCAGACAAGAACAATATATTTATCAATGTATCATTGGTACTGTATGCCCAGTACAGTTCATAAGGTATAAGTTCACGGGTGTGATATAATCGAATTTTCATCTTACCAGCTGGTCAGCTTTCGGAGGATGCTTTGGAAGCAAGACATAAAGAACGTCGAAAAATTCTATGAAATAATGCTCGTAATTGCTCGAGAATATCTGCGAATACTGATATAATCAGAACATCCGATCCTCATTTAGTAACCTCAGAAAATTTAAATCCTAAGGAAAACTCTACCAAATTTAATTTTCAGATAGGAAAAGTATGTGTTTATTAAAAATCCTGTAAATTTCCTCATTTCTTTAGATTTTTCGTAACTTAAATTTAATTGAAGAATCAAGTAATCTGATTCAAGAATAATTAAAAATTTTATTTATGATTCATTTTTGATTATTTATTTTGTTTGCATTTCTAATTTTAAGTTGTTTTTATGTTAAGTAGTTTTATATTAAAATGTATTTACATATGTTAATATGTTTTATTATTCAATTTAAAAAAAAAAAAAATAAGTAAGCTCTGTTGTATTTCGGCCAGACTGTATACATGAAATTATCATGCCAAAAACCTCAACTAAAATAAAAAATCGACGAATCCAAGCGTTTTTTCGAGAAAAAACAACAGAATTTTAAATGAATTTATAGATTATTTTAGGGACATACTGGATACCCCAGTCGTGGCACCAAAACTTTGAAAACCCTTTAGAAAGTATAAGCGACTGGATGTGGATAACAATTTATTTTTGTTTTTAAATTGCATTTGGTGTAATCAGAGTTATGATTTTTGTCCCATCATACCATAAGATCGTAACACTGTGCGTCACCCCTCCCTCCTACCTACTCCCTAGGGCTTCTTTAAGTCAACCATTTTTAACCATAATCAATTTTATGATTCTTATAATACTTTGGACGACTTATAAAGAAATATGAAGGAGTTAATAGGAGGATTTGGTAATTTTTTGCAATGTTGGCAAAAATAGACAATTTTTGACGGGCTGTAGCTTGCTTTCTGTTAGAGTTAGACGAGACTTTAGTAAAGAAGATTGTAGAAAATTTAATGCTCTTTAAAAAAAGTACAGAATAAAAAAATCAATAGGACTATTAGTTTCGAGATAAATCGAAGAAAAAGTTCAAAAAATTCGTGGTTTTTGGGCTTGTCAAAGTTCCCATCAAAAATTTTGTTACAGATTACTGTTATTAGCACCCTAATAGACCAATTAAAACAATAAAACTAAATAGCCTATTTCATGCTTACTTGGGCACTATTTTGAATGACAATTTGATTGGGCTAACAGGAGGATTTCAGCTTTTGTGACGTAATATTTATAGGGAGTCGCAAAGAGTGTGACGCGGTGTGACAAAGGGAAAGGGGGTCAAAAATGGTGAAATTTAGCGTGACGTAGTTTTGAACGGCCCCATATGATTGTTTTAAAAAGTATTTCAATATTTTTCAGGATTTTGTCGAGGTATCGTCTTAAACCACATTTTCGCCAAACCCATGACTCGTGCAAGATACTTCTGCGCCTCCACTATGGACAGCGAGCTCGACTACTCCCACTACGCTTTGAGCGTGCCTATTTACACACATTTTACTTCCCCCATAAGGAGATACGCTGATATTATGGTGCACAGATTGCTGGCAGCTAGCTTGGGTAATTTTTTATAGTTTGTTATGGAGAAGCTTGTAGATAAATTCTCTGATTGTTTCACAACCAGAAGAAGTTATGTAAATGTTCTATACTGTACCCCGCCCTTTTTTTTTAAATTCGTGATAAAAAATTACAAAAGTTTACCTCGTTAATCTGGAAGTTAGGTAACCATGATTTCTAATGCCTTAGATCAAAGAAAATTGTAGTTTGTACTATAAAAGCACAAAAAAAGGTAATAGGTTTGGACGCTCGCTTTCTCAAACGGGCGTCCATCGAGAGAAAATAAGTTTACACGTTGTTACTGTAGCCCAGTTGGTGGAGTAAATTTTACACTATGAGCACAAGTAATTAGCGAACTGGCTGATTTTTTTTTTATAAGTAGTTTAGAGTATACTGATTGATATTAAAAAAAGTTCATAGGTCAATCGATTTCCTAAAGTCCAAAAAATTTCGATTTGTTTTCAAAATTCTCAAATATTTCGGTCTGCGATGGAGATAGAAAAAAATAAAAAATACCGTCTTGTAGGAAAAGTTTTTTTCTATGAAAAAAGATATTTTGCGTTTTTTTTCTTAGAGTTATAGTTTGTCCGCAAAAAATTCGATAAGCCATTAAGCCATCTTGCGCTAACAAACAAACGATAAAATTCCCGCTTTAAATTTAAAATCATAACATTCCACTCGATTACCTATTACATTATTAATGTAGGAATACTTTATTTTAAGGAATTGTAAGTAAAAAATTGAAAAAATCCGAATTTTTCAAATTTCAAAGTGTACAAAAAATGCTTTCTTAACAATACTTTCTAATGCAAACAGCTTATCATTCTAAATTTATTGGCGTTTTTTGAGCTAGAGAAACAACAAGAACCTGCAGGAATTGCCTTGAACCTTCAAAATTTTGTGGAAAGGACAGCAGCCCCAACGAAAGTAAGTGAAGGAGCGATATTTAATTTTTAAAAAATGGACTAAAATGGGACAAAAGCTTTACAGAAGTATCATCAACAAGGGCAAAAGGATATTCCAAAAGATGTTGATTGCAATACAATGCAATATAAACCAATGGTAACAATAGGAAACTTAATGTGTGGCAAAGTGATTAAACTAAATTTAAATAAATAAATAAATAAATAAACAATTTTTAAATAAAATATTACATGATATAAATCAAAGATCGTCAAGGTCAGATAACAGATCGTCGCTCTCATCTTCGTCATCCGAATCAGTCACTATGACGGGTAGTGTGTGAACATATTTTCTCTTGATGTTCGAGTAAGCGAGCGTCCAAACCTCTTACCGAAAATAGTGAAAACTATATTTGTATAAAAAATATTTAAGGCTAATTTACACCCCCTAGGAGGGTGATATGATTAGAAATTTTTAAAACTAAATTAATAACACTAAAAAAAACGTTTAGAAATTTATTTATTAAGTTTATTGTTATTTTAGAGTAGTTTACGCTTCCTAGTAGTTGGAAATCACTTTTTTGCAATATGTCATCAGTTATTTGATATGAACGCAAAAAGGTTAAAAAAATTAAGGCTGCCCCTAGTAGGCATATGCTCAAAGGTTCTAACTTTCGAATATGCAGGGTGTCCTGATAAGGTCGTACTTCGGAAAAAAAATATTTATAGTAAAACCAGCCTCGAGAAAATGCTGAAAGTTATTTTCAAGTTTCTAATTCCACCGCTAGAGGGCGTAAAACTTAGAAACAAAATTAAAAACATGGATTATTTAAAAATATACCATATTAACTTATGTCGTTAATAGTTTTCTTATAAACTATGTAAAATAAGAAAACCTTTTTCTATTAAGCGTTTTTTCCTAACCTGTTAAATATAGGGAGAGGGAGAAGCGAATGTACATTTGAAAAAAATTAAATAACTTTTTTCGGCTGGACCCATAATATATATATAAGCAAAGGGAGATAAAACTGTTTACAATTAAAAGCAATCAAACATTGAAATAGTGTCTACCTCTCTAGACCACTTGATGGTCAAACGTGCTTGATATACATGCACCCTTGCCAATTGTCCTTTATGGCGAATTTTTAGGATATTGCTTTATTAATATTTCCTTTTTAAATTCTTAAAGAGATCATAGATCATAACATGTCATTATGCAATAACTTAGTAGCAGCGACAGAAATATGTTTTTAGTTGATTTTTATTTTGCTTTATTAATATTATTCTCAAAAATAATCATAACGGAATATTAACGGACAAGATGGGCAACACTGCTTTTTGTAGTTTATTCATAATTTTTGCACGCTACGGTCACGAAGGTCGTCGGTCAGCTGGTGGTAAATTTTTTATTTGTGTTGTGAGGCGGTGTTGCATTTTGTTTAAACTAGCTCAGAGAGATTTGTGTTTTTAAAGTGCGGTTATAAGAGGATTTTCTTAATATTGTATGTATTATTTTTAATAAACAGACTAAAAAATGGTTGTGAAGTGCCAGGTTTGTGGAAAACTGGATTCTCGTAACAAAAATCTTTCGTTTCACAGGTAAGTTTAAACAGTTCTTCTATAAAACTTCACTTCATTGACGTGCAATAACATGGCGATCAAATAACATATTGTTGTTAATATCTTTTATGTTATATTTTTGTGCAGAATAACAACGATTGTTTACTTATTTTAGCATAAAATTTGATTATATAACTAACGAAAAAATTGTTTAATTATTTTATAATCGATTGAAAGTAACCATCAAGGTATAGTTTTTGTTATAAACTTTTTTATTAGATTAATATAGCATATGAACTTCAATTATAAAATTTGTTTTAAGGTTTCCTGTTGACTCTGAGAGAAAAAAAAATATGGTTTTCCTTAGTTGGATTTGAAAAGAATATGCAGTTACCACAAATTGTCAAAATCTTTCAGATTATTTTGATCCTTAGTTAAGAATGCTTTAATATTGTTACTGAATACAATAAATTATATGCAAAAAAAACAGTGAAATTTTTTCTCACCCTTTTCCTTTTTTAGTAATCAAAAAACATTAAAAACATAGAAGTTAAAAATACCTATTTAATTTAGAAAAATTAAATTTATTCACAAGAAAGGGTCCTAAAAAAAGATTTTTTATTTTAATCCAAATCCCAAATTTTAATTTTCCTAAAAACTCCCAATTATATTTTAATATTCCTACTGAACTAAACATTTTTTGGTCTATTAATTTCCTACTCTCACTTTTACAAAATGGTATTGCATGCGTTTTTAATCTCATTAGTGGACATAACAGATAATCTGTTATTCCTTTTTATGGCATAAAAGTAAATCTATAAAAATTGGTGGATGAAGATAAAAAACGGGCAATTGCGATAAAGTTAAAAAAACAGATTTAAGCTTTTTATTATGTATGGTTAACGGTTAACAATGCCAGTTTTCAGAAGTGTCGCTTTATATGATAAATAACGTTTAATTATTATATTGAACCAATAGGTTTTATTTACTTGCACGTTCCTCGAAACAGCCCAAAAAAGTTGTCATGGCACTTTATTTGGACTGAGTCTCATAAAATAGCTATTTTTTTGGATAATATATAGTTGGATCATTTTTAAAATGAAAATTCGGTGCCCTTTGAAAAGAAAAAAAAAACATAAAAAGGTTTAATTTTTATTGTCGGTCGCCTTTGCTTTTTATATGGTCTAAAGCAAAGGCAGCCGCAGTTCAAACCAAATCTTTTTTGCTACTTTTTATGTTTTTTTTCTCTTTCAAAGTGCGTCGAATTTTCATTTTAAAAATGATTGAACTATACTAAAAAAGTATATTTTAGTAATTTTCTATAGATAAATAGTTTTTGGAAACGAACTACGCCACTGGTGGCCAGCCATGTTTTGCGCTGCTAAACATTTGCGACGTTGCCTGCAGGAAATTTTTTTATCGGAAGTCCTTTTCTTACACATTATGAATGTTCGATACACAACAAAAGCCAATTTATGAATGAACGGTTATATCTCCCTTTGCTTATATATCTATGGCTGGACCGATTTTGATAAACTAGGTGTTGTTTAAAAGAGCTTTTACCAGGGCTTAAGATAAAATATCGGTATAATTAATTTATTTTTTTGTTTTCTCCCTAGAGACTGATTTGTGTTCAAGTTAAAAATTTTGTCAATTTTTTCGAAAAATCTAAAAGCAATGGTATAATTATTATAAGCCCATTAAAAAGAGCTTTAAAAAGTAAAGAAACTGGTGAAAACCGCATTTCGATACCTTAATTAATTCTCGACTTATTGCCGAAAAACTGCATTACTCGTATCCTTTCCTATTTTAACCTGTCGGCGTTTTTATCGAGAGTGCTGGGACGTAAAAAATCACAAAAAACAAGGACGTCAAAAATGACAAGTACATTCTTTGTCAAACCTGATAATTTTAAATTTAGTTCTGGTTTATCGCAGTTCATCATTATTATTAGTAATAATAAAATAATAATAATAATAATAATAATAATAATCTTTATTGTCTAACAGAAAACCCCTTTATAAGACAATTTTATACATAGCATGTAATATAATGAAAAAAGAGAAAAAAAAAAAATTTTTAATAGTAAAAGTATTTGACCTTAAAAACTTAAAAAAATAAGGCTAAGCAGTCCACAACAATCTACGCTTCAACATTTCTAAAAAATGAACTGATGACGGGTCTAAGCATCAATGTCGTTACAGGTCTCATTAAAAAGGGGGCATGGCTTGAAATATGGTGTTTTTAATCAAAACATTGGGGAGAAGGTGTAGGTAAGTGAAATGTAGTGGAGAGCCCCGACAGATCTAGAAGGAACATGGAACATTATCTGGGATAGTAATTCGGGGGGGTCAAAAAAGGCATCTGCAGACTTTGAAAAGAAATTGGATTGATAAATTTTTTTCGCGATCGAAAAAAAAAAATCTGAAAACCTCTTAGGACCCCAAAGCCCCCGGGGGAAAAGCCCTCTTTTAAAGAAATTTAACAAATTTTCTTTGGACAATTTCTAATTGACTGATATACTTGTTGTAAATAGGATGCCAAATAATAGAACCATATTCAAGTTTTTGAGCGTACATACAGAAATATAAGGTTTTTAATGTTTGAATATTGTTAAAAAAAAAAATTTAATTACGCATTATAAAAAAACCCGCATTCTCATTGCTTTACTGCATTTTTTATCTATGTGGTTTGCAAAAGAGAACTTTGGATCAAAAAAAAATACCCAGATCCTTTTAAAGTCCCCCAAAAAGAACCCCAAAACAGCATTATCCCCAAATTTTACTAAAAAAAGGGAAAGGATTAACCTTACTTGTGTAGGTCATAACAAAACATTTTTCGGTGGTTTGGGGTTTTTTATATCACACCATGATTGAACTGTTTCCAAAAAAACCCTGTAATGTGAGGCAATCAGACTGATCCCCAATAACTCTGAACAGCTTCAGATCATCCCAAATAACAATATTTTTTGAAGGGGATCACAACATATATCATTGATGAATAATGAGAACAGTAGAGGAGCCAAAGGGTTTCTACCCTGTGGAGCACCACTTTTTGGCTTAAAATTTAAAATTTTTAAATTTTTTTCGACATACCCCTTTGATTACTCAAGTAAGATTTTAAAAATAACAAATCCCTTTTTAAAACCCATATCATCCAGTTTATGCAAAATATGGAATGGGGCAACGCCCCGGGCAAAAGGGCCCTTTTAAAAAACGTTGTAGATTACATCGACCTGCATACGCCTATCAATAGCCGCGCCCGTGAACTGAGCAAAAAAAGCCAGGGTTGCTCCATAGTGCTACGCCCCTCAAAGAATCCATGCTGGTTCGGTGAAATTATGCCTTTAACCTGAGAAAAAACCTTCCAAAAACGACATTTCAAAAAAACCTTTGGGAAATGCGCACAAGATAGGGAAATGGCGATAGTTGACAATTTCATTGACATTACCCCTTTTAAAAAACCCGGGGTAATTCGCGCGCCCCCAGTAAGGAAAGGAAGTCAG
>JAHBCN010016734.1:0-19193 GCA_019359885.1 Listronotus oregonensis
ATCCTGTTTTAAAAAACGGATCGTAGTAAAAAACATCATTCTCAATAGTAGCTACAATTGCGGGTAATAGCTTTTTTAAAAAAAATTGAAAAATAAGTGTCCCGTAAGATTTTTTTAATTTTAAAAAAGGGCCAATTACCGTATTCCCAAAATTCCCCGGGCCCTATGGCCTTTTTAAAAACTACAAGGATTTTGATCCTCCAGTATCCCTTTTATCGTAGTTTTTTTTTTGTTTTCATTCGCCAAAATTTGCTTTCTCTATTTTTTCTAACTTCGGAAAATTAATTTTTTCACTTTTCGGACATCCTGTAGATTGAAATATCTTACAACTATTTAATTATTAATATATACAGGCAGGTATGAAAGGGAAATCAAAAAAACAAGGTCGCCTTTCTTGTTTGAAGGGGGACAGCGGCGCCTAGTGGAGGTTCGTTTAAAAGACGTAGTTTAAAATTAAGAAGGGGTACTAAAGAAGGAAAAGATATGGAAATGGAGTGTAAGAAACGATAACAATTTAAATTAAACTGTTTTAATTGCTGTTTTTTTTGTTTTTTTGAAAAAATATAAAATTATCAACTCAATGATTAAGATTGCTCGTGTATCTCCCTGTGTGTTATTGTTTTAAGGCATGAATCTAGATCTGCACCTCTCTAAAACAAAAAGACAGTTTCTGAACCACTGATGTTATCAAACCTTTAAAACCCAAAAAATAAAATTTAGTAAAAACTAGAAAAAGCTAGTTTTTAGGTTTATTGTATCTATGTTTTGTTAGTAAGTAAAAAGTTAAATATATTTGTTAATTATAGTTTACACGGATGTAAGTATACCAAAAGAGCCTTTAGTCCCAGTACAATTAGAATTTTCTGTATTGTTTACGTATACCACATTTACCCCTTTTTAAAAAAACCTAATGTAGCAATAAACACGACCCGTTGGTAGTTTTTTGCAGATTTGAATGTTCTCTTTACTCTATCACCCTACTCTATGTATTTTTTTTCGCGCATATTTTAAGTTATAGTGTGAGTATACAGGGTAAGTCAAAAAGTGGTTCTTATTTGGAAAATTCACATTACTGCCAAGTTTCACTTTTTCATTTAAACCGGGGAAATTTTTTTTTCCAAAACCCTTAAAAAATTTTTTTACAATGCATTTCTTATACGATTTCTCAAAATATCAATATTTTCGGGTTTTGTTTTATAAACCTTACTTTTAAGGTAACCCCACAAGAAAAAAGCTAGTGGGATTAGATCTGAAGACCTGCATGTTTCCCTTTTTCATTTCACACAGGCGAAAATCGGGGAAAAGCCGGCCATAAATAGTAGTAGTGCTGATATGAATCACAAGCATGTTTAATCGTAAGAAAATGTTAAAACTAAGATAACACGTTCATTTAAACATTTTTTAAAGCCCCCCCCTTTGGTTCATTTAATTCATTACATAAGGTTGTAAGTACCTATTTTTTTAAAAAATAAAACTCTATGAAAAATGTTACTATTATTAGACTGTTATTATTTTAACAATTTAAGCAGTTAAGAGTTTAAAATTCATAATAAAGCGTTTATTTCGGCTCGAATTGAAGTTGGATTGAGGCACTTAACAGAGAGAGAGAGAGGGGTAAACCATTTTAACAGAATTGTAGGATTGAGATAGTTAATCCTGCATTTTTTCCAAATTGACTTGCCTTTGTCACTGTTGAGTGCCTCAACGACTTCAATCTGCGTTGAAATAAACGCTTTTTGACTGAAAATTTTGAAATAAAATCCAAAATGAACCTTTAAACTTTTTGTTTGTTTTGTTTTTAAAAATAAGGAAAAATCAATTTAAAATACATGTTAAGAGTAATATATTTAAGTATGTAAATATATACAGACCTCACTTAACAATAACTTTGTAATAATAATAAAGCCTAACCTATCTTAATAATTAAAATCAATCAATATCTTCACTATCACTTTCATTGGAAACGTTGGTTCATCAAAAAATGCCAAAACTTTTGAAGGGTACTGTTTAAGCTTTTAGCAGATGATTTTTTCATATTGGAGATTAAAGGGGTCAGAAGATATTAAAGATTAAAAATATATCCTCCATGTTTTGTTTTCTTGAAAACTTCCGTGCATGAAAAAATTTTTTGAATCTTTTAATATCTTTGTTTCTTGATTCCCCGGGCTTCCTCGCCAAGTTTCCCAATTTGAACCATAAAAATATGATATTATATCAGAACTGTGCATTAAGATTTTATGGACGGAAGTTGGCATATTTACCACGGATACAATTCTACAAATTTTCTGGCCGTCTCATGACAGTTGTTCCTTAAAACTATCAATTTTTATATGAAAACCACTAGAAATTTTTAATAAAATTACTCTGAATCTAAATATCAAAAACTTGATCAATGCCTGTAATTTCAAGATTTAGCAGCATTCTCAAAAAAACGGCGAGCAGTGTTGCCGTCATTAGTACTTCCAAAACCAGGTTTTGGTCCATTAACCAATAGTCCTTTTTTAAAAAAAAAGTCTTGGATTCGTTTTTTCATTTGCAAGTTTTTGTTTTCCTGGCCTCGCCTTGCCATTGCTTAAATTCATCTTTTTAAAATAGATGCAGCAAACACTAAAAAAAAAACGAATCCAAGGATGTAAAGATGACAAACCAAATTAATATCTAGATTCGTCAGTAATTTCCCTGTTTTAAAATCTTCTCGATATTGTTAAAATCTTTGGATGTTTTGATTACACAAATAGCATCTCTGGGGTTGAAGTATTTTCAGTTACAGCATTACACAATTTGCCATCTATCATTGTAAAATATAAAATGTTTTAAAAATACATCGTTTCCTTGAATATCAAGCTTTGTTGGTTGCAAATCTGAAATTTGTTGGTCCAAAAAATTCTTTTCCCTCACCCATAGCTCTGTTGTTTCGTGCCTAAACTGGACCTAAGGGTCTACAGAATCGTGTGGGGGAAGGTCTGGGATTTTCCCAGATTACAAACTTATCTTTTGATTTCGGGTCCCCCCTTAATGAGCTGGATTGGCACCATTGATGTTAAAAAGATATTAGCTCTGAAATATTGGACTCTACAAACTGCTTTTGTATACTCACCCCAGAACTCCCCTCAAAACCCCTTTGCTTGTAATTTTGTTAATTATTTTATTACTAGCAAAGCCTATGTTCATCGGGGATAATGTAGGATTCGAATGGTAAAAGAATTTTTTAAATCGATCCAGTAGTTTCGGGCCTATTCAATTCAAACAAACAATCAAATCTTTCCTCTTTATAATATTTGTACAGATTTTAACTTTTGCAAATCAATGGTACTTCAAATTACATTAGAAAAATCTTCCAAAATTGAGACCGTAGCTTGAAGAATTGAATGTTAATTCTAAAAAACTACTTATCAATAGCTGTTTGGATTATAATTTATATTTTAAAACTACATGAATGATTGTTAAAACTGTTTTCAATTCTTAGTTCAATGTAATAAAACAATATATTTAAATAATTTGCCATTTAAAATTTCCCCATATTAATTTTAAACCCATATGGCAATTTTTTTTTCTCTTTTAATTTTCTATAAAAAATTTTTATTTTATAAAAATTGATTTACGGTTATTAGGAGAAAATTATTTTTGCGTTTGGGACCATTTTATACGAATTTGGACCCAGACCATAAATCTTTTAAAAATATTTTCTCGTCAAGATCGCAAATTATGGGAAAATTAAGATGGGATCTTCAAAGGACTTATAAAAATAATTTAAAGCTAATTTGGGGGAAAATTCGGGAAAAATACTTTTACTTTAGAAAAAGGAAAAAAATTGAAATTAAAAAAAATTAATTGTTAACTTTTCAGAACACCAGAAAAAAAAACGTAAAGAAATATTTTAAATAAATATTATTTTTAATATTCTACTTACCACCAGCAATAGGCTCCATAGTTACTTTACAAAATTTTCACCCCACTTTGCCGAAAAACTGAATATAAAATAATTTTCACAGGCGCTTTTGAA
This sequence comes from Listronotus oregonensis, assembly GCA_019359885.1. Lineage (NCBI taxonomy): Eukaryota > Metazoa > Arthropoda > Insecta > Coleoptera > Curculionidae > Listronotus > Listronotus oregonensis. The sequence goes on from JAHBCN010016734.1 coordinate 4,004, forward strand.
TCCATTGAAAATTCCAGAACATCACTTTCCAAAATATTTCGCAAGTGACAAGACAAAAAAAAAGGGGATTGTTTATACCCAAAATGAAAATGAAAATATAATAAATTGAAAAGTTGGTATTTCCGATTTATGGGGGGTTTTTCCCAATTTCCTTGTGGCATCTGAGGGAAAATTTTGTTTAAGGGATTTTTTCCAGGCCGCCAAATGGGGAGGAGACCCATGTTGCTAAAACCAAATATCCGCATTTGGCACAAGCGGATTTAAAGCATTTGAAAACTAAACTGTTAAATTTGGAACCATTTTTTTCCATAGGAATTTTAAATGTTTTTTTAGTAAGGATATCTCCAAAGAATACTGGCCCTATAACTCGAGTCCTAATAATACCAGTCCACAGATTAATATTTTAAAGCCACTGGGTATATACTTTCCTCACCCACGATTATTATCGACCCAATAACGACAGTTTTGTCAAATAACATGTTTATGTAAAAAAGACCAGCAGGGGATGTATTAAGCCCCGGAGGTTTGGGGGCGATAGACATTTTTTGAATTCCCGAAAACCCCCCAAAGTGTAGCTTTTAGGAGAGGTGGTTTTAAACGTTAATTAAATCCAGCCCGGATCATAGGCCCCACTTTATTTTAATTTATTTCGTCAAGGGTCCCAGTCCGCGAACCCCCAAATTGCCTAATAGGCGTCACTTTTGGTCCCCATTGACCGAAAGGGAATTTTTTCAGGGACATGGACCGGACCACGCTGTTGTTTCAAAAATCTTGTTAAAATAAACGTAGAAAAAGAATTCAAAACACCATACCTGGGGGCACCCAAGTTGCCATAATGGGAAAATGTGCCCCAGAGGTTTGGGTTTTGAAATCTTTTTTTCACAGTTTTTGTTCTGTAACGAAAATAAAGGGGGGCCCATGATCCACGTCCACAGGGAAAGACACATTTCGGTGTATGGCGGCCAAATTCCCATTGGGGCATTAAGTTCGGGGACTTTGGTGACCTCCTTTTGAAAAAAACTGTCAAAGTGACGCCATGATCCAGGGCATGGATATTAATTACACGTTTTTCCCTTCTAAAGCTACCCTTTGCATGCCAAAAGAATTAAAGGGAAAATAACGATATCTATCAGCCCCCAAAGCATCGGCGTGGTGCTACATGCAAAAACCGTCTCGGCTCCAGGTCTAAAATGTCGCTTCGTTAAAAAATTAGATATTTACTGAGTGTAATGCGATTCTGTCAAAACTAGATCTATCATAGACTCATAGAACTGCAATCTTTTCTTGTACTATCTAAATTTTGTCAGGTTGATATTTATAAGCTTTTATTACATTTGCTACAGAAGTCTGAGATATATCGCTTTCTTTGCTACTTGCCTTGTGGGAATACATAGAATCTCTTAAATTTTTAATAGTACATTTACTTTGTATGATCGTCCATTGAGATTGCCTCTTAGTTGGTATATAGTTTTCCTAAATGTCCGCTTTGTCAAAACTGTTTTCCATTTTGCTTACTGTACCTTGACTTATTGAGGGTAAATGTGAATATTTCTTTTGAAATAATCGATTTACTTCCAGTTGCGTTTTAGATCTATCTTTGTATTATGCAGAGAAGCCAAAACGATCGCCTAATAAAACGACTATGGAAAGAAGTAACACCAGGAAAAAGACCAACGAAAAGACCTAGGCTTATATGAGAGATAACATCAGAAAATCTTCCATCCTTGGAGGGGATGCACAATGGAGAGATGAACATACCTTTCAGGGGAGGCAGATAGTCAAGGGCCGACCCACCCGGGTTGAGTTAAAAATTTTATTATTGATTTTTGTATTTTAAAATCATTAATATTTCAATACGATGAGCTTCGTTTAAATTTACATCAAAGGCGGCTTTTTTTTTTGGAAAACGAGATTGTCAAGACTAGTTAAAAAAGCTTAATTACCCTTTTTCAATTTTATTGAATTTTTTTTTTTTAATATAAAAATGATTTGAAATAAAATACTGAAACTTGGCATTAATATGCATTTTTGGTGTATTATAAGAAAATGATTTAAAAAACTGAAGCTGAAATTTGAAAAAATGAAGTTGACCACCAGAACTACTTTTTGGCTAACCCTGTATACTCACATTAGGGCTTAAAAAAGTGCGAGAAAACATACTAACTGACATATCCGAGGGATTCTCTTAAAGGTCAGACAATCTGGTAATATAGAATTTATTCCATGTTAGATGTTCACACTGTATATAATAGATCACGGAACAAAATGTACCAAATATTCTTTACCCTACTTTTTGCACTGTAGATTTTAAACCTCTACATTCCTTAAAACTAGTAGCAATGGGAGGGTCTTGAAACTGGGGATGAGGATTGGAGTTGGGTCGCATGATCTACCCCTTTGTTGATGGATATATATTGACGCGTTTTTTCCTATTGGCTCTTATTGGGTCAATCTTAAATTTCCGGTGATCTATTCATAGGTCATTTTATCAACTACCGACATCTACACCAGAGCTCTGCTATTACGATATAGGAGCAAATAGGATAGATAAAAAAGTGGCGTTAATCAAAGGGTACACATGCTACAAGTAACGTCAAATACAGCAATCTGATGGTGTGACATCCTATGTTGCCAAATTTATCCACATGATCGTTTGTAAAGTAAAATTGAGCTGTTAGTATTTAAAAATTATAATTTGTTTTTAAAAATAATGTAACAAAAACTTTATATTAAATAAAGGTTTTTTTTTAACTTGCACATTGAAAAGTGTATTTAACAGAATATAGCTTTAATAATTCTAACCCAGAGAACTAGGTTAAGTACCTAGTTCTCTGGAGCTTTGGAGCTTATTATATACCAGAGCCTGATAAAAAGAATTATGTTAAGAGAACACGAATACCATTTTGAAATAAAATTATTAAGACAAAGTATGTACTTATATATAAGTGAGCACAAACATGTGTTCTGTTTAAGAGCTTTAATAAAAAACCTACCGATCTGTACTTTCATGGCGAGAAAAATTTGAAATTTTCATAATAAAACAACTGCCTGCGTATTTAAAGTATAATAAATATTTGTGTACTGTCTGTTTTGTACATTTGTACATAGAACCCTTCTATCGCACCCATCCCCTAGTAATTAATGCAACATCTGTTTTAGAATCATCTCTATATCACACTGTAATCTAATTCACAAATTCTTAGTTACTGATTTGATAATTTTGTATTTTACGAGGTAAAAAAAACTTTTTTGTTTATTGGGGTACCTAGTTTCTAGAAAACATTAGTGTAGATTTTCATATATTTTTTGCTGCATTTTTTACAAGCATTTTTATTTTTTTAGCATTGATTATTTTTGGGAAAAATTATAGGAGGAATTTAAATATATGCTGATTTTTTGGAATATTTTTTAAAGATATTTTTTGTCGACCTAAAATTTAGGAGTGAATATAAAATGTGTACAAAATAGTAAAAAAGTTTAACTTATGGTATTAAGGTTCGCAACAATTTTTTAAGGGCGTATACCAGAAGCCGTCAAACGCACTGATTCCATTCAGTCGAAAAGAAAAGTAAGCTCGCTCTCTGATCGCAGTGACACATCTGAACCAGGAGTGACTGGAGAAGTAAGTGGAGAAGAATCACCAGGAGTCCTAAGCGATGATCAACCCCCGGAGAGTCCTAGCGACAGCAACGAAAGCGATGATACAACGAAAAACATGCCTTGGTTAAAAGTAGGTGTTTTTATAGTGAAAATTTTAAAATAGACTGCCTTGTGGTACGATTAACAAACATCTACGCAATAGGCAAGTTTTACATTTTTTCTACACAGCACTTAAATATGGTTTAAGTCATATTTTTCAAAAAGATCACAAGTTGTACTTTTAAATAATCTTATGTCAGAAAATAGAAAAAGTTCCTCAAGGTTTTGTCTTGGACCTTAATTATTTTTATTATATATAAGAAAAAAATACAAATTCTTTATATGACGTAACTAAAAATGATATTTTAAAAACTAAATCATGAAAATTAAACTTGTTTTTTTTAATATAACTAAAACCAATATCTTAACATTCAAATGTATACTCAATAAGATATTTTTGAATAATGGAATTAGAAAATCTTCTCCATACACCAAATTTTCTATTTTGTCGAAAAGATGTATAATATACCGGGTGGTGCGTCGCTGAGAAGAAAATAGGAGATCCCATGTAAATTTTAAGGGGATCAATTATTAGCTCCTCTGTACATTTTGCAGAAAAAATGTAGGATAACTTTTTGAAGAGACCAATCTGACAAGCCCTCGTGCCAGTGGCGGCCCGTGGGTTAAAAAGCATGGGGTTGCAATTCTAATGGTTTTTTAAAAAAATAAATAAATTACCACAATTAATGAAAATAATAGATATACAAATGTATGTTTTTTATAGAGCTCAGTATTAAATTAATGTTCTGGTAAAACTCCTTTTTTTACTAGTTGTACAAATTGTCTATTTTTAAATGAGGAATTAGCCTCCCAAGTCTTTTTATTTCCGCTTTATCAGCTAAAGATCGGCCACTAAACCGAATTTATTTTGAACACACAAAAGATTTTTAAAAAATGCAATAAGGCACCGCGCGATAACCAAAATAACAAATAATTCTTCAATAAATTGTAAATCAGCCCGCCAGATAAACAAAGGTTTGCATTCGAACTGCAAACCGCATGACGCTTATGAGACCCAATGCCAAGATAGGCAACTCCATATACTTACGCCTACTCGTAATGAATCCAATTGGGTTTGCATTTTGATTGCAACCATCGCATCGGTATCGGCTTCGAGGATGAGACGTGACGCGACGCGCCATTAAATCAATAATATTTTAGCGAAAGCAGTCAAGTTATTTTAATAGTTTGGCTGTTATTTCCAGATAATAAAAATACAGATGTTCGAATGAATTTAAAAAAATGTGTAACTATGTAATGATTAATATATATTTTTTTAAATTTTATTTTAAACCTTTTTGGGGGTTGCGCAAACCTGCAAACCTAAGGAAGAGCCGCCACTGCCTCGTGCCAAGTTTCAAAAATTTTTAATAAGCGAATCTTAAATTATTCAATTACATGTAATTGCAAAATTACCAAATTTTTGTTCAGGTAAAACTAAACAGACACCAGTAAAATGAATATTGTCCCTGACTGAAAACATGTCAATAAATCAGTGACACTCGGTTTTAAAAAAAAAATATGAATTATTCAATCGACGAAAAAGTTTCCATAATTAAGGGCTTGGCGGGAAACAGTTTTAGAGCATATCTGAAATGTTTCAGTTTATTTCCCTACCAAGCCCATTCCGCCCCGAGTCCAAAAGGTCCGTAATAAATAATTGTAAATGTTAACTGGATATCGAAAATAGGCCGAAAAAGGAGAAACAGAGATCTGAATATTCTACTGAGTGTGGAGGAAAACAAAATGGTTGATAGGGGGGTTTTTGGGGCAAAAGGTGAAAAACATCATACAACGGTATTGCGCACTTTGAAAAAACAAATTATTCGTATAAATTAAAAACATTAAGAATTAGAAGGAGATAAAAGCGAAGAAGGCTTTTTTTTTTAAAAAGAGGAAAGAGCAAATAACGATAGCAATTTTTAAGAAATATTTGTTTTACCGAAAATGTACATTCCCCCAAAATGAACCAAATGTTAGAATTGCCATTGGACCAAAAAATTTAACATGCTTTGTTTATCTCGGACACAATACCCCGAAAAACAAATGTATTCGTGGGAATTATCGGACACCATATCATTGGACCTTTTTATAACTATAACCACAGCAAAAACCATTTGGACTTATTTCAAAACAAATCGGACCCCCGGAAGAAGTTGTTGGGAAGTAAAGATCGGGAAAATCTTTTAACCAAATTATTGGTCCAGGACCGGGCCAGCCGGCACTATTTCAAATTTTTTATTAAAAAATTTATTTTGGAAAAATTTGAGTCTAAACCGCTAAAAAAGCTATTTGTTGAATTAAAAAACTTTGCAATATCAACTTAGCAACGTTAGAAATGATTTTTATGATCGGTTGGGAAAATTTTTATGAATGGGGGGGGTTTTTGAACATTTGATGCTGCTATTGGTTTAATTAAATTCTAGTATATAAAATTTTTTTAATGATGATATAATAATTGTTTTTAATTAAATTAATTTTTACATTAAATAAAAATTTTAAAAAATAAAATTTTTTACTGTAATGTTGGTTTGAATTTTTAAAAAAAAAAAAAAAATTTCTTTATTCGGCTGTACGTCAGATTTTCAAAGCCTTAAACAATTTTTTTCTGGTGGCTGGGGTTGGTTTACCTAACCAAAAAAGAATTTTTAATTAATTATTTTTTTCCCCTTTTAAAAAAAAATTTTAAAATTTGCACGAGGGTTTTCGGTTGGTTCTAAAAATTAAAATTTTTTTTAAAATGTTAAGGGGGAAAAAAAAAACCCCTTAAAAAAGGGTTTTCCGTTTGCTCGGGAAACCCCCGGATATTTAAATAAACAAATTTTTTTATTATTATTATAAATGATAAAAAAAAGAAAAATCTTTTTGGTTATATACATATTATTTTGAAAAAATTATCCGAGTTCGTAATTAATTGTTAAAAAATTTCCTATCACAAAAAAAAAAAATTTTTAAAGGGCCAAAAAAATTAATTAATTAAAAATTTTAAAAAAAAAAATATATTATATGTTTTAAAAAACGGGGGAATTCCTCTTGGAATTTCAAGTTTAACGATCTCTATTTCTACTGCAACCCCAAAATTTTCCCCCTTTCTGCCACAGAAGAGTCATGCGGGGTTGCTCAAGACTCATCAAGGCGTAAGAAAATATAGGAGAAGGTTTGATATGACGACAAATTCGTCAACGAATCCCAAACAAAAAAGAAAAACCCAAAAAAAAGGATAAAAAAAAATAGAAATGTCTGATCAAACGGGTTTTCAAGTTAGTCCCCTACGAAGAAAGGGTAGTGTGGGAAAAGATTTGGATGCCCTTTTACATAACTAACTTATTGAAATTTTTAAAAACCTGGGTTGTTCTATATTTTTTTTTGAATCGACAAAATTTTTTTACGGGGCCCCGGCTAGAAGTTGGCTTAAAAATTCCTCACGGATATTGCTGATTCGGAGGTGGAAATGGCTCTTCTAATGTAGCAATGATGGAAAACCCAAAGAGACCCGCTATTTTAAAGTATATTCAAACGCAGGTAATAACCGGAGGGATCTGTAAAAATACTAGATAGTCTGGGAGAAATCGGCGCATGAGTACCAAAAACTATTCCCCCCCAATTTTTTTATATGATCCTCTTTAAATTGCCCTACTGCTGATTTAAATGCATGTTGCCATGGGGCTACTTGGTGCCATATTGTTTAAACCGAAATTGTTTAAACAATTGCAAAGAATTGTTATTTTTCAACCGGACATTTTTTTTTATTTTTTATTAAAAGACAAATTATGAAGATCCTGTGACTTTTTAAAATAAAGTATATTGTTTTGGAGATTTTTTAAGGTACGAAAAAACTTAAATTTGGGTACTTTTGAAAAAAATAAAAAAGTATAAAATACACAGTGACTCACAGCCAAAATGATGCAGTTGCTTTAAAAAATAATTTAAAGGTCAACGGGAAACCCCAAAAAATTTTTTTTAAAAAACCCAAAATTTAAAATAAAAATAAATAAATACATGTTATTTAAAAACCGGTTTCCTTTATTGACAATAAATTAATTAACAAGAAAATTACGATATTTTAATATTTGATCAGCATTATTTGATATAGAACGTTTCACGAGGGTTTGTACCGTCATCAATGACGTATGACTTAAAAAAAAGGGTTTCGTGCTAATTCATATACATTCAATGCTGTTCACTTTTTTTTAAAAATTAGGCAATATTGATGCAAGTACGTTTCAAAGCGCTTTTTAGGCACGTTTAAATTGTTTTTAAAAAATTTTTTAAAATTATCATGATCCTTTTCACCAAAAAAATTTTTTTAATTTTTTAAAAGGAAAGCTAGCTTAAATCAAAATTCATTGGACCGCGTTATCGGCGGTTCAAATTCCTTTATCTCAGCCTAAAAAAATCTAGACTTAACGTTATTCTTGTCTCTATTTTTTGATTTTTTTTTGTTTCTCATGATGAAAAACCATAAAAAAACCCCGATTTTAGAAAATGGGTGTTTAGTCGGCATAATGGGAAATAATTATCAAATACATTTTAGAAAGATTTAAATTTTTTAAACCTTATAGAAACCAGAAAAAAGTACCTGGAACATAATACATATATAACAATTTGCAGTTAAAACCGGGAAAATAGCAGTTTTAACGATTTGCAGTTATTTTAAATTTTTTTCCATTTTCGGGTAAAAAAACGGTCTATAAATTGGTTTATTTTTTTTATTCTTGTGCCGTGCTATCTTAAACCTTGCTAGCAACAAAAAGTTTTCTTTTCCCCCTGTTCACTCTTTTTTGGTAATTTTTTGTTAGTTTATGTTTTTTTTTTTTTTAATTTTTTAATAAAATTATTTATATGGATGTTATATAAGGTTTAATTGGTTTTTTTAACACTAAAGAAGTAGAAAATACCATAGACGTAACTTATATAACATAATATGCGGGGGTTTCCAGCATTATCACTTACTAAGTATAACTAATTGCAACCCAAAAAAAGTCAAGCGGTTTTTTTAATCATTAACAAAGTCAAGTTTATTCAAAAAGGTGCAATTAGACCCATGAAGTTTATTTACAGAGACCAAAAATATCCAAAATAATTAAATGCGTACAAAGTGGTTTTATACATCTTTTTAACAAAAATGCCTTTTCCCTTTTCCTTTTCCATGAAATATCGTATAATAATTTAATATGTGTTTGGTGTTTTTTATAAATACAGTAAGCAACTACAAAACCATACGTTTGGCTTTTTACAAAGCAATAAATAATAAAATAATTATGGGAGAAAAAAGATAATAAACGAATTTATTAAAAAAAAACATCCAGCGAAACACAAATAAAAAAAAAGAATGAATGATATGAAAATTCGAAACATTTTATCATCGCTACTAAATTCTGATGAACCAAAAATCGTTTACATTTATAATAACAGGAAGAATATCTGAAGAGTCCAAAAATTTTTTAAAAAAAAATGGGTGTCTGATCATTTTTTTTTTTTATTTTTTGGGTTTTTTAAAAAAGCCCCCTCACTGTCAATAAAAAATTTTTGGGGTTTGTGTCAACTTGTTGTTATTTCGAAAAGCATAAAAAATGCCGAGAAAAAAAATATTAATAGGTATAATGAAAAAACGCAGCAAAAAATTTTTTTAAATATATTGGCTTTTTTCAACTGGAAAGGGAAGTCCGAAACGGAATCGCCCTTCAAACTGAGAATGTAATACAGCGAGTGGCAGATGCTGAAATTGAGCCCAACACGATAGCAAATAAAGGAAGAATAGGATAAAATTAGACCAGGATTCGCTTCCAATATGTCTTCCAAGCACCGCCCCCGCAAAAACCAAAATTACAACATTTTAAAAAAATTTAATTCGGGACACAATTTATGCTATGTACGCCAAAAAAAAAATATGTTACGTTGGCAACAAAAAAAAAAAATTTTAAAGGGAATAATTTGAATATTTTGAATTTTCCATCGACTCCTTAAGAAGATGGATCAAAAGTATAGGCTTCCGGTGGAAAAAATCTAATAATAGAAATTATTTAATGGACCCCCCAAAGATATTGTTAAAAAAAGAATTTTTTTTTTAGGGAGTATATCAAAAAAAAAAATTTAGGGGGGGAAAAGGGTTTTTTTAAAAAAAGTTTTCATTGACGAGACGTGGATCTTTATCAAGGGATCATTTCGTAGTAGCTGGCAAGATGATCCCTAGCACTCGGATTCAAGAAAAAACAGTAAAAAAAAAAATATGTTTTTTTTTTTTTAAGTAAAAACTGGTGCCTTGTAAATCTTTATAATTTCGTCTGTTACATATTTTTATCAGCTTATAAAAGAAAAAAAAATTAAAAAAAGTAGGTCCAATAGGATAGTTTGGGAGCTATGATGGCCCTTCAAAGACTCCTGGATCTCTCAAAATTGAAACGAAGCAATGTAAGAAATAAAAAAAAAATTTTTTATTTTCAACCACCCCCCCGGGGAGTCCTCCCCCCCTGGCCCCCTAGTTTTTTTTGGGTTTTGCAGGGCTTAATACTCGTGTTAGTTAAATTAGGTGAATTGGGTTAGGCAAAGGTTGATTAGGTTTAGTTAGGTTAGACTTGTTTTTTTAAAAAAAACGCGTTTGCAAGTAAAAAACGCAAACGGCTAGGAATCGTCAGGCGATGGGACTCTGGCTGATGGTTATGAATAAATTCAGAGCAGCAATATATAGCATAGGAATGCAAAATATTAATTTGACTTTTTTAAAAAGGTTATTACAGATTTTGAAGCTCATAATTTGCTTCGCAGTGAATTTCTGGGAGACTTTCCCCCGTGGCGTCCCCCCCATTTCTCCCAAACCCCCCAAAAAAATTTTTTTTTAATTTTTTTTTTTAAAAAAAATTTAAAAAAGGTTGGGCTTTAGGGGGAATTTTTTTTTGTAAGTACTATGTGCATGGAACATTACCTATTTCTGATTTTTAAAAAAAAATTTAAAGTTAACTTATTTTTTTTAAAGGTCAACTTTTTTGGGGGTCCCCCCCGGGGGCCAAAGATGGCTTCATCAAGAGCGCGGATCTAATATTTAAAAAGTGGATTAAAGAGGGGGGATTATCATGACAATATGAACAGGAAAAACTTCGAAAACTGGTTTAAAACTCAGCTGGTTCCGAATCTTCCCCAAAGTCATTAATAATCATGGACAATGCAAGTTACCATTCTGGTTTATTGAAGAAACCCCAGAAAATCTTGGACAAAGCAGAGACTGATCGAATGGTTGAATAAAGAGAACATTAATTTTCCCCGAAAAGGCCATGAAAGATCAAATATGGAATTTTAAACCAAAAAAAATCCCTAATAAAAAAAAAACTACCTTGATGAATATGTGAAACCTTTAGGACACAAAATTTTGCGACTGCCACCATACCATTGCCAGTTTAATGCAATTGAAATGGTATGGTCGGGAAAAATTTTAAAAAAAAAAAACGATCAATATATTTCCAATCTTAAAGGTCACCTTCAAAAAACTGGCTACATGGAAAAGGGTTATAAACGAAATTTCTATAGATCAATGGCAAAAATATGTAATTCATACAGAAAAAAGGAAAAATTTTTCGGCTTGGGATTTTGCAATTTTTTTTTTTTAAACAATTTGTTTTATTTTCTTAATAAATATAATCGGAAAAGCAAAAATTAGATTATTTTAATAAAAAAATTTTTAAAAATTTTTTTAAAAAAAATTTTTTTTGATAAAAAGGTTAATTTAGTATCCTTTATTCATTTATTAGGTTTTTTGAATTGATTTCCAAAAAAAAACCCTCATTAAAAGTAAACAACTTTAGAAAAAAAATTTTGATTTTTTTGGGGGAAAAAAAACACTATTTATTATTATTTTTGTTCTCCAAATCACTTGCTGTTAAAAAATTATAATTTTCTTGGGTTTTTTTCTAATTGTTATATGGGCAAAAAAAAAAATACGAGTGTGTGATGCCTCTGATATTCCGCCACTTGTAATTACGACTAACGCAGACGACGACGAAGACAATATCTCTGACTTTAGTTCGGACTCTGACAATACTGACCCCCACTGATTGAGCTTTTTTTGTGCTTTCAAATTTTATTTCATGATCGTCATTTAAGTATTTAATCCCCCCCGTTACAATTACATTAACGGCTTTTCAATATGTTTGTTTTTTTTTTGGGGTTTTTTTTTTTATTTTTTTTGGTTTTTATTTTTTTGATGTGTTAACATATTCATCCCGGCAGTATTTTTTTATAAACAAATAAATTAAATTATGGTATTTGAAATTTTTTCCCCCCGGGTTTAAAAAAATTTTATACCATTCTTCCTATTATTCACAATTTTTGTAAGCTCAGTTTTTTTTGGGGGATCTACTGCTCGTTGTATTACATTCTCAATTTGAAGTGCGATTGCGCTTTTTTAAAATTTTTCCCCCTTTTAGTTGAAAAAAAAAAACCCCTTTTTTTTAAAATTATCTGCCCCCCCTTTGTTTTTTATTCATGATTAAAAAAAAAATTAATTGTTAATTGTTACTAAGTTTGTTAATAAATAAATACTACAAGATTATTTTTTTTTTTGAATTGAAAGTGTATAGACGAATGTAAAAATGATAATATACCCAATGGCCGGTTACCAACAATTTTTTTAAAGGGAAACCCTTAAAGGGTCCTTTCCCCGGGGGTTCCCCCTTTTTCCCCTCCTGGGGAGAGGAAGGCTCTTAGCACCAAAATGCAACGGGGCCCCAAAGGAGCTTTCAAAGGGGGAGGGGGGAGCCGCCACGAAAACGGGGCGAGAGCCCTCACGTCTCCTGCATCTCAAGCCGGGAGTCCCTCAGGCAGGAAAAGGGGGGGGAAAAAAGGGTCCTGTATAGGGCGGGGGCCCCCTGGCCCCCCCTGTAAAAAAACCCCAGCGTTTTTTTTTTCCCTTTAAAACTCCAATGTAGCCAATCAGATTGCTTGTTTGGCCTTTTTTTAAAAAAACCTTGTGCAAAAAGGGGGTTTCCCTTAAAATTTTGGGGACAACCACCCCCAAATCATCATTTGTTAATTTATGAACGTATACAAAAAACATAACAGACTATGAATTTCTGAACGCGACAGAAAATTTTTTTTAACCCCCAATATTGATTGAAAAAAAAGTAAAAATTTTTAATTTGACATACGTTTTCTCCCCCTGGATAACGTAACTAAAAGGTATAATTCCGACTCTATCAGGATCTCGATATTTCTATCTTGTAACCTTTTTTAAAAATAGTTGCTTAGCTAACTTGAGTTTGGAATCTTCTCTAATAACCTGGAGTGGTAGGATACGTTATTCATCACTATGTGGGATGGCTCTTCTAAATTTGGGAGCAATTGTTCGGGGAAAACCCCTTTTCAAAATTTTTTAGCGTTCATGGCGTCATGGTAATCACCGGATTTGGAACCAGATTTAAAAAAAGGGCTTGCATTAAAAACCCCAAAAACCCCTCTCTGATCCAGCATGCAAAATAAATATCTGACGCCTTCTGAATTTTTTTCTTGACATTTTTTAAATTTAGCCATCTTGCCAACTGTTTCAAAAACCCCCTTTGCTATTATAACAAAAATATGTATATTTTACATTTTTTTATAATTTTAATACAACTTTTCTACAAACCTGTATATCCCCGTTTCATCCAAAAACGGGGGGTTTTTAAAACCCAAAACTGGCGGTAAAATTATCCAGGTATGACCTTAAAAAACGAACTTTTTTTTAATGACATATGGCTGTTCTATTAAATATGTTCTGTTGGATATAAATTTTTTTGCCATTTAAACTGCGGGGCTTTTAATCCTCTACATAGGGACCTCTTAAAATTTCACACCATCCCTAAATTTGTTTCGAGTGAAACTAATGCAACATGTTCCCCTGAAAAAAAAAATGTATACATTTTTTAAATTTATTTAATAAAATAAAGTTTATTTTAAAACCTGCAAAAAACCTTGCGAAAAAATTTTATTTCTAATGATGTGCTCATGAATCTTATAAAGAGGGCGCCCCGGGGCATTGAATTGCGGGTTTTTTGGCTGCTTAATAATCCTCATTGTTTCTGACCCCCTGCGAACTTATTTTTTTAACGGTGGTAATCCCGATTTCCCCGGGCACCCCGCTACTTTTTCAGCATGCGAAAATATTAAAATTACTTTTTTAAAATGTATACCAATAACAAACCACAAGAATAAACAATTCTACTTACCTCTAAAACTGCAGTAAGTGGAAAAAGGTTAATTCTTTTTATCTCTCCCCGTGTGAAATAGTCAATAAGGTTTAAAATCATAATTTTGTTCACCTTCTGAACCCGTCGGGGGCATTTTACACAAAAAAAAATCGAAAATGAAAAAAAAAATCTGACTTTACTTTTGAAAAAAAAAAATTTTTTTTACAAGTTTGAAAAATCCATAATTTCATAACCCATATTTTAGGATTTATTATGGTAGTTTTAAAAAAACCCCGCTGCTAGAGGGCCCCGCCATTTTGTTTTAAGAAACGACCAACCTTTTTGACGTCATTAATTTGTTTCAGTCTGTTTTTGACCTTTTTAATTTGTTAAAAAAAGGGGGGAAAAAGGGGGTTGAGACGAAAGTACAAACCCTCGTGAAACCCCCTTTTTTCCCACCCCCAAAAAAAAAAGCATAATTAAAAAAAAACGATAAAATATAACAATATGTCCATTTGTGACATCTTATCAACTTTTTGTACTTTGTTGGCCCCCCTTTATTATCAATAATTGCTTAAAGACGTTTTGGCATTGATGCCCCCCAAAAATTTTTTTTTATTCTTGGGGTTCCCCCCCTTCCGTTATTTCTATTTGTAAAAAATTTTTTTTTTGACTTCTTTTACTTTTGTGTACTTTGTTTTTCAAATGTGTCCAAAGATTTTCGATCCCCAAATCAGGCGATTGGGAGGTGATTTGATGACATGTGAGCAATCATAGAGTAAACATTCACAATTTTAAAAAAAAAGGTGTGTTTGGAATCATTGTCTGGTAAAGCTAAGAATAACTTTTGCAAAATTGATTTCAGGAAAAAAAAAAAATATAAAAAAATTGTAGATTATTTAATTATTTTAAAAAAATTGCTCTCTTTCCCTTTTTTTAAAAAAAATAGTTTTTAAGATAAAAGATAAAAAATTTTTTCAGAAACAGAGAGGCCGATGCAGCGTATCAGTCAGAAAGACAAAGATACTTAATAAACAATAAAAAAAAAAAAGGTATAAACCCCCAAAAAAAAAAAAAAATCCCAATTAAAAGGGGGTTATTAAAAAAAACGTATAGACAATAAAAAAATTATTTTTTATGTTTTATTATTTTTTTTAATATATTCTTATGGGTTTTTATTTGTATTTAAAAAAAGAATAAAAAAATGTTTGCTTGAAAAATAACAATTCCGTGCAATTGTTTAAACAATCTCGGTTTTTTAAAAAATATGGCACCCCGGTTGCCTATGGCAACATGCTGTATATCATTAGTAGGGCAATTTGGGGGGGATCGTAGAA
>JAHBCN010016735.1:0-19279 GCA_019359885.1 Listronotus oregonensis
TTTATTTATTATGTAAAACTATCCAAACCGACTGAGATTAAAACAAATGAATCGTCATGTTCAGCAGTTTTCTCTAATTTCTCGCAAATAGTAATGCCACACCAAGCCAACGTTGCGGATGTGTATTTATTACAGATCAATTTTTTACCAGCCCGAAATACCGGAAACGAATGTGACTAAAATAAATGACTCTAATAGTCGGGTTAAACATTGGTTTTCAAAGTGGTTTAATCATTGCGCTTTGTTTTCGAGTTTGGTATTTTTTTGTTATATAGGACAAAAAATGGCAAAAGAATTTAACTTTTGTATAAAAGGTTTGTTTGCTTTTTAAAAGTATTTACAGTCGTAAAATAGCTCTTTTTGCTATTAGATCTGTTTATATACATGGCGTTTTCGCCCAAAAATTCGGTCTAATGCATCTGGGGTCATTAATGGATCTTTTTGTGCGAGACCCAGAGGGTTGTCACCCTCACTGAGCCTGCGCACGCGAGTCCTTTTTTCGGCTAGCTTAGTTTCTGGAAACAAGACTCTTCTACCCTTTGATTGTTAGAGACGGTGGACCCTTTCATCACCAACCATGCTCGGGCCGGCGTCTTCGAACACCAGGCCAAGGTCAGCCTTGGCCTGGTGTCGAATCCTGTATAATTTCTTCCCTTTTCTAAGCCTTTATTCTAAATCTGGAGCGTGGCCTTCCACGGCCACGGTCTCCTTGCCTGCTTCCTCCTTAGCTCCTCCAGGTGTCAGGGTTCCCAATGCCAACCTGGTCTTTCACGAAACCCTGTATATTCTTCTCCTAAAACTATTCCTCAACTCCTACTAAAGTCTCATGGATGGCCGTCCACGGCTACGATTTTTTTCCTCCATAGGCTAACTTCACACCTCTAGGTGCTAAAACTCCCTAGGCCATCCAAGGTCTTCACCGTAACTTTACTAAAACCATTCTTCACACTTCCTAATTACTTTCCTTTCAACGGTGGCCGACCACGGCCACAGCTCTCCTTTACTAAATTCCCCTCTTCAGCCACAAACCGCCTAGGCCACCCCTGGCCTTTACTGCAATCGGCTTCACTGAATACTTCCACGTCTTCTGGTCCTTTTCCATGCTCCTGGTGTAAGGGCCGGCTACGGAGATAACTTCTGCGACGTAGCTTTCACACTACACCTCCTGGTGCAAGAATCCCGAAGAGGCCACCCTTAGCCTCTTCACTAAACGGCGTAGAAATTTTCAGTAAATCTTCTTAAACTCCTTTCTTCAATTTAAACTGGCGGCGCGAACTAAATACCCCAAGACCAAGGTGCCGGAGCTACCAACCCTATGGCGACGGCCTCCTTAGTCTTAACCTATAAACACTCCCGAGGAAATAAGGCGCCTGGATCTACCGGTCGATACACGGAGCTGATCACCTTATTTTATAACCTATAAAATCCTTGTTTCGTTTCCTAAAAAGCAAAGTTCAGAAGTTTACGATTTTCATTCCCGAGTAAACACTCCCAAACAAAAATAAACAAACAAAACTCCAAGTTCCAAAACAAAAATTTAAATCCCGTCTTCTTTAAGTCCTCCTCGATAACTAAAATGCGGGATCTATAAATACCAGCTCAAAAGCTTCATTACCTTCCCGGCACAGCCGTTCCGGTACCCAAGAGATGTGTCTCTAACCGTAGACGAACATCAACTCCCCGAATAGGGCACCTCCTTAGCTCTAATAACCTTAAAAGCCAAACAAAATTTCTATGTTGGATCCCGGGGCCCAAAGGGAATGATGACAGATAAAAAAATTAAATTAATGTAATATAAACGACACAAGTGCATACATAAATTATAAAAGTAGTGGAATATTTTTTCTTAAATACAAATGTTTGTTTTGTTTTTTCTCTTTTCCAAAATTAAATCCTCAAACCAAAGGAAACACTTACTGACCTTAATACTTAATCAACTATTATGTACTTATTTAGACATTAACTTACTTATCTCAAAAACCAGCAATAACTGACGTATGGTCTTTATACAGTTTTGATGCAAAATTAAATGTATAATAATACTTTGTTATGAGACATCTTGTATATTTACAAATACTATTAGTAAAATTAGTAATTTTAAACAAACATATTTTATTTTAGGTTTTTTTCTTATTATGTACAATGACGGCCATTAAGTATTGGGCAAAAAAATTGTCAAATTTTGACTTTTCTGCCAATTTTTGTAAATCACTCTTTTTTGTATCTTGTTTTACTTTTAAATACAACAAAAGGTAAAAGAAAATCTTCATATTTTATAAAAACTAACAAATTAATAAATTAATTTACAATTTAATAATTTTAAACAAACTTTAATATGCTTCCAAATAAATATAATATTTTATTTGCGCCGTTTTTTTAAAAGGGGGTTTTGCCTCCAGGATCAATGGCCAAAAAGGGGTTTTTGGTAACTTATTCCACGCCTTCTAAAATTTTATTCTTTTAAATTCGTTTATATTTTGCGGCCTAAACTCATTTTTCCCATTTATTTTTTTAACTTAAAGCCTCAAACATTTTCCATAACATTTTAAATTGACTAAATACGGCCATGGTAAAACCCTGATATTTTAGCTCTTCCATCCATCCACGACTTGCCAGGTCGTATGAACGGACATTTCTTTTAAAAATTCTGTCCGTAAATCGATCCAGTACAAAAGGAAGTATAATATTCTTAGTAGATCTATTATAAATATAAATTAATAAATATTTAATTTATATAAATAAAATATATTCCCATTATTTTGTCCTTTTTCAAACAAACCCCAGACACCCCTTTAAACATTTCCGAAAATCGCCCATACTTTGTCCTTTTGGGTATATTTTTTTTAAATCGTTTCCTTTTCCTTATACCTTTAAGTATCCCATTGTAGCACGACCGAAACACTTTTTCATCGGTGAATATTATATTTTCCCAAAAACAGATATTCCAAGTGAAATTGTAGAGCAAATCCAAAGCTTGTTCTTTATTTCATTTGTTGAAACGGTTTAAAAGGCTGGGGTGGCAGCGTAAATTCGGTTTTTCCTTTTTGCCGTTCTTACCGAAGCTGGGAAATTCTTTCCGTTTTTGCTTAACTACAAATTTAAATGGTTGTTTTCAAAAATTAACTAAATTATTGTCTTGTTCTTAAATTTGAAGTTTGGGGGGACCACTTCCAGCTCTTCTCTTAAAAGGAAGTGTGTTTCTTACGATTTTTTTAACAAAATGAATATTTCTCTTTGGATGTTAAGCTCTTCCGCCACATTCCTTTTTTTCCCAAACCCTTTTTGCTCAATATAATGAAAAATTAATACTTTTAATCCAAAGTTAAGTTTGGTATTTTTAAAAAAAATGTTTAATTAATGACACCCTTTCTTTATTAGGTTTCTCAACAGGTATTTATATTCAAAGGGCATAAGCCCATTTAAAAAGGGGAAAAAATTAATTTAATCCGTTACTGTAAGGGAATTATTTTGTGAATAATTATTGTTTAAAAAATCTCATTAAATCTTAAAATGATTGTCTATTCTTGGTTTCTTATTATTTCAAAATAAAATCACAAATCCCCTAAAGCTAAACCATGCCACCGTGTCTTTTTTAAAAGTTTTCCGATTATTTTCTTTCAAACATGCACACCAGTCATAATTTACCTTAACAAACCAAAACTTTACCAACTTTTAACTGCTCCGAATTTCCTGCCATTGTCTTTTCGCGTAGTAGTGAAAAGAAATCAAACTTTACATGAAAGCAAATAATTCCGACAAGTTCCTGCTTTGTTCGACACCCTGAGCAGGATGCGGGGATAAAATTTTCAACGACTTAACTGCAAATTTAGTTGCAAAGCTTAGTTGGGCTTGTTGTTCGTTAATTAATAAATTGCAAAAGCAAACGGAATTAATTTTGAAGTTAGTTTAGTTTTGAGCGAATTTATTTGTCTTATTTGCATCAATAAAATGTAAGTTTGTGTTAAGTTTCAGGAGAAATGAAAAATAGGTCCATAAGTTTGATTTAGTGTTAAATACTAGAAGAATATTTAAAGGTTATTTGCGGTGTTTATGTTGATTTTAATTTCTCTTTCTTTAATTGTGATACTAAGAAATCGTTTGAGCTGGATGGCATACTATCAATCGTCTTAAATAAGTGTGGTGCTGAGCTTGCACCCATCAAGCTAGAAGGTGTAAATGCATATGTAATGTAAGTAGCCGAAGATCCTTTCCTCTTATAGAGGTATACCTCTTCCCTCAGTTGTTTGTAAGATAATTCTTTCATTATTTACTAATTAATAATTAATAATACTAATAATTTCAAACTTTAAACTGTTTAGAAAAACACAAAATTATACATGAGACAGCAGAGACTCTGTCACAAAATATCCACAGCACACCTTCTTTCATTTGTCTCCCACAACTTGAACAAATCTTAAGCCAATCTTTAAGTTTAATTTAGAAAAAAGCCCAGAATAATGCAAATATTTCCTTCACATAACTTTGAATTAATATTTGATTGAGACGTCAGTTTAATACCTCAATAACATAACCAAAATTGGTTCGTTTTCTTTGGGATACTCGCCTTTCTACTTTTTGGAAAATGGGACCTCCTCGGTTTAGGTCACGGGGTATAACGAGCTGACCCTGTTCAGGCCTAGTGACCCCTATGAACTTGCAGATCGCCTGCAACAAAAAAGAAGAAAACCCGCAAAAACCCAAAAATCAAAAATATTAATCTACGTTTCGGTGGCAAGTCGGCCACCGTTGTCAAGATGAAACTAAAACAAAAAATTAAACTAAATTTTAAGCAATTTTTGCTCTTAAAACTTAGGAAATTCTGATAGCTTTTATGACGTTTTGTTATAAATAACATTAGGTTTATGTATAGTATTCAAAAAGACAAAAAAAGGTGGTATGGTGTGTTAATTGATTTTAGGTTTACCTGAATTTAATTCAGCATCAAGCATAGGTAACCATGTATTATTTAAATTAACAGATATTGATGCTACACATTTATCTTTATTAAATGAAATAAATGCAGTATCCTTTATTTCACGTTTTATTGAACAAGTTTCCTTTGCTAAAATGCTAGAAGCATTTCAGTTTATTATGTGGTTATTATCAAATACGTGTTGACAGATTTTTGATTTGTGGAATTCTGTGTTTCTAACGTATGTTCTATATTCTTTTATGCGTTTGGCTATTGGTCTGGAAGTTTTACCTATATAAAATTTATTACATTTACAAGGGATTTTATAAATAACATTTTTTGTGTTTATATTGTATGGTTTTGTTGTGATACTTAAGATCTAATAGTTTTTTGTGTTTTAAAGAATTTGCCTCTATTGTTATTTTTTTATCAATAAGAATACTAAAAGTGATTCTAAAAATATAACTACTAAAACAAAAAAATTGCTTGTAAAATTTATACTCAATATAAATAGATTTTGGTCTAAAAAAGTAGCAAAAACCCAATTTCTACGCCTTTTTACTTCGGCAGACGGAAATCCTCTTCGGGCGAAATCCGTTCGACATAAAATCGGAAGACGTAAATCAATCTCGGGGCTCCGGATTTTGGTCCTCGTACCTGTCTAATATTGGCCTTACAAATGCCATAGATAGACCTATTTGTGACCGATGATATCGGTGTAGAGATGGGGTGTTATTTCTTGATTTTTTGGAAAATATTTGGAAACCAGTCAAGCACTATATTCAAATTGGATAAAGGGGATTATGTTTATAAATATGTGTTTACCAAATTTATTTTTATTATTTTTTAATATTTTTAAAATTAAACTAAGTATTTTGGCTTAGGTAGGATTTGAACTTGTAACCTTCCGATCTACGAATATTCTACCAATTAAATCTTCTGTTTCTTCTGAGTTCAATGGATGAAAAAATGGTGGGGTCTTGCTTTTTTTATTCGTATGCCTTGCTATGTAGGTAGAGCTCAACCTTTAACTGATTATGAAGAACGAAAATTGCTCATTTTAATGTTTCTTAAATCGAATCTTGAGTCTGATAGGTTAACGGGCAAGTAACGATCGTGTTGTTAAAGTTAGAAATGGACTTAAGAATGTGTTAAATTTAAAAAAAGGAAAAAAAAAAACTTTTGGCAACAAAACATACCTTTTTAAATGTTAACTATTTGTCAAAAAAAAATTGCATTAAAAAGTAATTACCTTCCACAAAATATAAAAAAAATAGGTTTGGTACTTTAACAAAGTAATTTTATATAATTTCTTTAAAAACAAGCAGTACAATACATAGCTCAAATAACTAATACTGTAGAACTTCTTTAAATTTGGTTTTTTAACAGGTTCTTTAACATAATTTATGCCTATTACATTTAATTAATAAATTTAGGTAGTATTACATCTAGAGTGGACAAAATATTTGCCTTATTTTCCTGGAAAATTGCTGTTTTGATTTATTAAATCAATCAAAATAATGTCTTCTTCTTCTTAGCCATTTCCTATCCTCTGGATAAAGGCCTCTCTCATATTCTTCCAGTTGTTCCTATTTTGTGCCACCTGATACCAGTTTAGTCCGGCTGTCAGTTTAATGTCATCATACCATCTCTGCTGTGGTCTGCCGATGCCTTTTTTCTTTCCCCATGGTCTCCATCTCGTCACTTTTCCGCTCCAGTTGTCCGTGTTTCAAGCAACGTGTCCAGCCCAGTTTCATTTTACTGCACCTACTGGTCTCGTTATATCCTCTACCCTAGTTCTATGTCTTATCCACTCCTTGGTTTTGTGATCTTTAAGTGTTATTCCTATCATTTTCTGCTCTATGGTTCTTTGGTGTACCTTTAACTTATTAAGTAGTTTTCTTGTTAAGACCCATGTTTCGCTACCATAAGTTGTTCCATATAAATTCTAGTTTTTAGTTTCAGAGGAAGATTGGAGTTAAAAACGTATCGCAATCTACCATACGCTGCCCATCCTAGGCATATTCTACGGTCAATTTCAAGTTCTTGATTGTTTTTGCCCATTGTTATTTCCTGACCTAGGTAGATATACGAATCAACTCTCTCTACTTGTTGTCCCTGTAAGTTTATTTGTTCTATGTTTGTCGGTTGGTTTGTCATGAATTTAGTTTTTGCGATGTTCATTTCTAATCCAACCTTTTTTGCTTTTAATTGTAACTCCATTAGCATGTTCTGCAATTCTTCACAGTTCGAAGCAAATATGGCAATGTCATCCGCGAATCGTGGATAGTTGATATCTCTTGTTTCCAGTTAATTTTTAAATAGTCTTTTAGCACTAGAGTAAATAGCTAGGTAAAATAATATCACCTGTATGACGCCTCTATTGATTTTGATTTGTGTCTCATGTCCTTCTTGAATGTTCTATTAGTGACAACATAATGTTGATATACCTTTGGTCTTGCGTTTTTCGTTGACCTTATAATTGCCCAGAATTGCACTGTGTCGAACGCCTTTCTAAAATCAACAAATGCAACCCACAAGGGGATATTGTACTCCGTTGATTTCTCGTTTAACATTCTGACGGTATGTAGATGTTTGATTGTACTCATGCCTTTCCTGAATCCTACTTGTTCATGGGGTTGGTATGCGTCTAGCTTTGATTCAAGTTGGTTTGTTAATATTCTCATAAATAGTTTATATACTTGTGACAGGAGGCTTATTGGCCTGTAGTTTTCTAAGTTGCACAGTGTGTGTGATTGTTCCTTCGAATAGGCACCTATTAAATAGCAATATTAGCTCCCTCACCAGCAAGTCTCCTCCTTTCTTTAACATTTCGGGTAGGATGTCATCCTCTGCTGCCTTAACATTTTTTATTTGTTTTTAGACTTTTTTAACTTTTTCTTCTTCTATTTCGGGAATCTCTTCGGTACCAACATTACAAATCCTACCTTTTTCATCTTTGTTTGCTCTCCTGATGTCATCGTTGCCTATTTTTGATTCGTACAAGGTTGAGTAAAATGTCTCTGCTAGTCTTAGTATCTTTTTCCGATCTTCTACTGTGTTTCCCTGACTGTCCGTTAGCTTAGTTATTTCTTTTTTGCGGCTGTTTTCCTTTTTGAAGATGTTTAAGCCCATATTTTGCTCTAGTTCCTCGATTCTTTTTTCTTGAGATATTCTTATATCTTGTTTCGCCTTTCTTCTAGCTGTTTTATTAAGTTCAGCATATTCAATTGTGTTTCTTTTGTTGTTCTTAATAAGCTTTCTTCTATTTTAAAATAATGTACAAGGATTTTATTACTTACTGCTGTTTATTATCTATTTATTCTTTTTAAAACAAAAGAATTAAAATAATTTTATGTTTATTTGTGTATTTATAAAAAGAATTAGCAGGCAAAGGCTTGGGAGCCAATTTTAATGAAATAGAGTAGGATACATATGGTATGACACTTCCAATACAACGACGGTGGACGGCGCCTACGATCCGTTAGGACACTGTTGTTATTTCGTAAAATACTTTATTAGCAATTTTAGAAATGTTTTTAAAATCATACATTTTATTAAACTTTTTTTTTAAGTTATGCGCTTTGCAAAAAAAAAAATTTGTAAAAAATATTAGTATCTTAGAATGGTTAAAGATACACAGAAAAAACACTATAATATATTGAATAATAAGGCTTTGATTGTTTGATTTTTTATTTATCCAATAAAAGTTAAAGTTTATTTAATTAATTATGTTTGGGACAATTGAGGAGAAATAATTGATGCTATTACAAGTATTATATTCAGACCATATCAAAATAGTATTAAGTTAAAATATCTTGTTATTATGTAAATGATTCTATATATTTAAAACTAAGGGAAATCTGTACTTCCTTTAAAATCACAGAAATTATTGTGTTTAAAGCTTATGTAATCGAGGAAAAATTAGCAATGTTTATTGCAATGGAAACTTAACTTGGGTTAAATTAAAAGTGTCGTACGGTAAATACCAATATTCCCTTCGCCTTAAACAATACTGTGATTGGGACAATATCGTGATCATTATTTTAATGCAGCGTAAATTCAATTTAACGATAGCTAAAATTAAAAACAACGTCCCACCTTCATATCGGTATTCGGCAACTTCGGCGCTGGCTGAACTGAACGACAACAGGTTCAGGGTTCAACTCAATGGTTAAATGTCAATGCTTGTGTAGATCCTAATTATTCTGTCTTTAGTAAGTATACCTATTAATGAAATGAATAACTCGCTGGTTTCCTGGAAGTTGAACTCCTTGATACAAGTATTTGCAGGTAAGTTAAATTATACGATATTTTTTCCTATGTTTTGTTCTATAGAATAACGAAAATTTATCATGGCGCCATGGTAGCAATCTGGCTATCTCGATGGCTATCTAAACGATTTTTCCTAATGATATATTTGTATACAAATTTTTAGAAATAAGGTTTTTTCTACTTTTATTTAAAAAAGCCTTTATTATGATGGATGAGCTGGATTAGGGTAAAGACAAGTACTAACTGTTACCATCCAGAAACTTTTTTTTTGGAAATTAATACTAAAAATGTTTCCCATGTGGTGCAAGGATATTTTAATGTAATTATTCTATTTTTAGATAGAGGGATAAATCTAAATGAGAAAGAATTAGACATTGTAATTCTATCAAGGACTTGCAAATACATTTTAAGGATTGTTTAGAAAAATACATTCAGGAGGAAAAAGAAAATACATCAAATCTCGATACATGTGCTTTTGGAGGTACCTGCTGATGATTTAACATTTGGTTTAACGGTAAGTGTTTTACTTATTATATAGGATGGTCCAATTTATTTTTAAAAACCTGTTTGATGAGATGAAAGGCTTGTGTTGGTCTTAATCAAACCGTTTAAAAAGTCTATTTCGTTTTAGGACATGCATGCAGCCAAGACTCCCTGCACTGTAGCAGAGACCCCGTGTACTGTGACAGAGATCCCTTATTCTGTGGCAAAGGCTCCAGGTACATAAAGTAGTACTGTAAGCCTTAGGTCAGCAAGTCCCTTGGCATCTACAAGCTCAGCAACTTCCTAAGACGACGTCACCAATGAGTACATAATTGTCCCCACCGAAAACAGACAGAAGTTCATTTTATGGGACAGAAAACCTTTGGACGCAAGACTTTCAGAAACAGTTTTCGGAATTCGATTTTGAAACCCTATTAAATGTAGTACAAATTAATATTTAGTCAATAAAACACTGGTATTTAAACAATTAAAGTATTTTATTACAATAAATACTAAATCAAATTAAATCAACTGTGGGTTAAGGTTGTTTAAATGAGACTCTACTTAAAGATAAATAATAATAATAATTGTCACAAAAAAAATTAGATTTATTTTTAATACAGTTCACATTAATGTAGTATACACCTACTATTTGCTCCAGATTATATCTATTTTAATGAATCGGACTTTTCATTGCATTTAACATAGCCATTAATTAAAAACCAATGAAATTCAATAATTTCTTAAATTAGTTTAATTACGTTTTGATAATGTTTAAATAAGATCACAATTTACTTCAATGATTCTTATGTTTGAACCAATTTCAATGAGATATGCACAAATAAAAGTAAGATATTCATTTATTTAATCACAAAATATCATTCAGGTATTGCAAATACAGTACCCCATTGACTCAATGTGTATCCCATTCATACTATGAAAGCGTTTTCTGTGTGTACTTTATTATTTTAATAATAGGTATTTTATGTTAAAACTACGATACGAGACAGGACTGCGTGAAAATGCAAACAAATAAATTGTAAGCCACTTTACCCGCAATCAACGGGGAAATTCATGTCGTTCTGCTCGATAACCGCTTGTAGGCGACGGCGATTTCCCGGTCGTTTCTTTTAATATGCCATTGTTATCATTCACTACAGGGACGAAGTATATTATTAATTCAAATGCAATATTTTATTTTATAATGATTTATTTAAAAATCGTCAGAATTGCTACCTTATTCGTAAGGTCGTGAAATCGGAACCAAAATCGTGTAATCTTACGAATAATCGTGAGATCTAGCATTACTAACATCAAATTTTGGCGACATACCGCGTTGAACATTGTTAGGACAGTTAACATACCGGTTTATTTTCGCGAGAAGCGGTAACGTAGGGGAAGGTGTTCTGTCGTCAGTATCTACGTCATTACTTTGTACCCAGTATCTACCGCTATCGCCACTAGCCGGAGGAGCGTTAATAATGGTTATGTCAAATTTAAATTTAAAATAATGGAATATTCGCGGCTTTTCTATTGTTTTGGTTCTGTGATGTTTTTTTTTGCTATGGTTTAACAACTATTTGGATTGCAGATTTTTTGATTTATTAGTTAATTGTGGGAAAATACTCGCGACTTGTCGTAAAAGTTGTTAATGGTAGCTTAGTGGCCGACATCCGAGAACTACATTTACCACTTCGGAGTTGGTAGTTATTTCAATTCAAACGGAACTTTTATATTTGATGACAAAGGCACTCTAGAAGATAGGTGGGTCTTCTTTCTTGATGTTTTAGTATGCAAGGACTACTAGGTTATTAGATCTTACCAATTATCTCTACAACTATATTGTTTCTCGTCGTATCTCTGTTGTTCTTTGCTGCCACGTGGTACGATTTCACTAGCGCACAAAGGTAACCCTCCCCTTTTTCTAATGTGTTCCTCCAGAGCAATAAAAGAAGACTTTCTCAAAACAATTAAATCTATTTACAAATATAAATAAAGCAACTAATTACAATGATAAACAAAAACAAATTAGAACTAACAATGAGAACTAGATTTTAGTGTGAAATGAACTGCCGTGGTTTTATTTATTAAGTGTAAGTTAAAACCAATTTGGAAAAGATAAGGTCCCCTGGTAAATTTAGGAAATACAAGCTTTAAGAAAACAAAAATATTTAAAATGACTTTCTGCTGTTTATACTTTACAAAAAAACAAAGGAAGATAAACCCTTTCCCTTAAGAAGGATACCCTTAGTGAAATTCCCTTAAATATTCAATCTACTTGTCTTTTAAAAGAATTTAGTTTATAAGAAAAATGTTTAAGACCAAAACCCTCTGAACAGAGAACTCACGAGTAAAACACAACACGTTATAACGAGATTCAGACTGTAATTAACTCAAATAATAATTTTTAAATTCCATGAAACCTATTCGTCCCTCCCTGATAAATCCCCACTTGATTTCGCGTGGTCCCTGGTTTAGGCCCTTTTCTACCAATTAAACAGGAATATTAACCCTGTAATCCCGCCCTATTAGCGTGGTTCCTATTTTACGCCTTATTGCATACTTTGGCCTCTTAGAACATTTAGTTTTTAAATTCTAATTTACGGCTTTAATGTTCAAGTCTTTTACCTTTTATATAAAATACTTAATAGTAATCTATTCTACTAATTCCTATACTAAGAAGGTCCGTCTATGATTAGAAAAAAAAACCTATATGAAATTTATCGTAAATTTTGGATTTTTCTCTTTCTTGTTTTACATAGGTAAAAAAAAAATCATAAGACGAAACTACTTTACAAATCAAATTAATACGCTACAAAAACAGAGTCTTCATATATATTCTTTTGTTTTTCATAATGGTAAAATCGGTTTAACAAAATAATGAGCCAGACGCGTAAATTTGTCCACATCTGTGTACCTTTTTTTTCCCGAGCCATAAATAACGTTGAGGGTGGTTCTATAAATTTCTATATCTTGAACAATATTTGGTTACTGTCTAACTTTATGTTTACTCAATTCTAGGATGTGATAAATTAAGGTTTAGGGTTTTTAAAATATTTACAATCGACATATTTATGAGATAAGTCCTGGGAACGTAACAAAATATTTTTCAGATTATTGTTTATCTTAGAAGCCCTTATCCCCCTATTAAGTTATATATCCCACATGGTGTTAAAAGGTTTTTTTCTTTGTGTGTAACGAAATAGTCTTTTGAAAATACAGGGTGGTCAAGATATATTCCCTTACATAATTCCCAAATGGATGAATTAATACAATTATATAACAACCATAAAGGAAAAATTTACTTATTATAGTTGACTTGAAAACAGGTAATATCTTATTAAATGAAAAATTTGGTTTATTTATTATCTTTTCGACTTATTTCTTAACTCTCCAAAGACCCTACACTTAAATTTAAACTTAAAAGTGGATTAAACCATTAGTAGTAAGTTGACATACGTAAACCGTTTCGTTTTTGCGAGGATAGGAGGGTTAAACACGGTTAGAATGGTGGGGGAAAAAACTGCTATCAACCAGTAGTTGAAAACGGTAAGTCGCGAAAATATTCTTTAAGTGTGTGTTGTCGTAGTCCCGCCGAAGTATTCCCCTCTCATTCTTGGGTGGGTAGAAAGGGAATCAGCCGCTGCCCGTTTTCTGTCTGTCTTTATTTCGCTGAAGCTTTTGCCTATTAAATTGACATCTTCTTTTATCGTACTGAAAATCTCTGAACCCAAAAAATTGGTTTGCCAAACGTGTATGTATAAATCAATGACCTAAATGAATGAAATTAACCCAGAAAATACTTTTTGTTTCTTAGATTAAGGCATGCCCAAAGCTCTAAAATGCGGTACTAAAAAACCGTTAGAGATCCGCTGTGGTATATGTTCGATTCGCCCCAATGCCTTTTTCGAAATTCAAGTCAAACGCAGTCCAGGGTGTAAAATTTGATTTAAGAATTTTGCATTGCAATAAAAAGATGCGCATATACATATAATAACACAGGCCAACAAAAAGATTTTTTTTGAAAACTTTTTTCACTTTAATGGCTGGTTTTTATAGATTATGTCCTGAATCCAAATCTGACCTTACTTTTTTTGTATCACCCATAGTTTCTGAGCAATCTTTTTTTTGTTATTTAAACTACCTACTCATTTTAAAATTTTTCATAAGGGATATGGTAAAATTAATGAGAGGTATGTAAAGTCACAATCAGTGATTTTATTTACATTAAGTAATTAAAAATGATAAAATAAACTCACAGTGTAGGTTTCATTAGTCAGATGGAATTAGGTTTATATTTCCTTTCTCTTTTTTTTTTGAAGCTTCTTGTGTAGCTTTTCTGCGATGTGTTACTTGTTGAGCTTCCGGTGAAGTGACCAACAGTAGTCCCCCATCATGTTGGTGTTCCAGCGGCCCTGGTAGCGTTTTTTCCATCAATTTGATATCCTGGTGAAAACGTTCACCCTGCTCCTCACTAAAGTCTCCTAAATTTTCAGGGAATTAGTCAAGATGACTGTTCAAAAAGTAAATTTTCAGGCTCATCAAACGTCCTACTTTTTCAAACTTATTCAACATGTTTGCTACAATTGTAACATATTCTGGGTCTTTTGAATTTCCTAAGTGTTCCTTTGTAACAACTTCTTTGAATGATACCCATGCTTCTTTCTCATTTCTGGTCATTGTATTTTCAAAGTTAATGTCGAACATCAATTTTCGAATGTCAGGCCCTACAAAGACGCCTTTTTTGAGTCTAGCTTCGGGAAAGGTTTGGAAATTTTTTGGCAGAGATACTTGAATCAAGGTTCATCTTTAGGCAATGCCTTCGTAAACTGCTTCATGAGGCCTAACTTTATATGTAAAGGTGGTAGGAGAATCTTTTTAGGATCTACAAGGTTTTTGCGGAGAATGTTCCTCTTGCCGGGTTTTGAAGACTCCCTTATAGGCCGTTCTTTCTGCTCCAATGTTGATTCCTAGCTCTCTGACCCATTCGCAAACATGGGAATTTGGTGAAACCACTTTGCTGACCAAGAAGAAGCAAATCACTTTTAAATCGCCACATATCATCCAAACCATGAGCAAAATAGCCAATTTTATCCAACACTTTTTCCAGATTTTCATAGCTCTCTTTCATATTAAGAATGGCCAATAGGTACAGATGCATAAATGTTACCATTGTGTAATAAAACAGCTTTCAAACTAGTTTTGGATGAATCGATAAATAGTCTCCAGTCTTCTTTGTTGTATTTAACTCCGAACTCATCCATCAGACCTGGAATGTTTGAGCATTACACTAAATCACCTTCTTGATCAAAAAATGTTGAAAAACTCCCGCTCTCTTTCCTATACACATATACTATGCTGGTTCCATTTTGCCAACAAGTTCTTTCTTTCAGTCAAGAACCAAGCAATTCAGCTTTTTTTTTGTTAAGCCAAGATCCCCTAACCAAGTCATTAAGCTCGAAACAGTAAACAGTTGAGGCTCTTTTTTCTGAAGTACACTGGAACTCTTCATCATCTTGCTCATCTGGCTTTGACTGTACACGAAAACGTTTCTTCTGGAGGTTCTGGGACCGGCAAATCTTCATCTTCCCTACTGGTCGGGTGGCGGACATTAGGTTAGGGTAGCTTATTACCCTCTTTTTTTTTTGAATTATGGCCATAATATCAAACTGCAAAAGTAGCAATCATCAGTGTGGTTTCTAGGCCCCCGCATACCATAGGAACAGCAAATTTGAAAGCTTTTTTTCTTTTTTGACCACTTTCTCAGATCTTCAAAAACAAACATAACAAACCTTATGGGGGCCCAAAGATTTATCCTGATCACCAAGTTTAGTTCCAAAATATAAGAAATAAACCTTTTTCTCAAAGTCTGTAATGTTTCTTTGGTTTTTTTTAATTACAACCACCACAAATATAACAGAGTTCTTACAACCGCGATGAGACATTTTACTGAACACTTGAACACATTCATTGTAAGACTGTAACCTGAAAAGTAAGGTTAGGTTACACAATATCAGCTGCTAGGAACAATGACATGTGTTTCACCAGTGCTTTAACTCTTCTACATTCAGTACAAATTGTATTTTACAATTCCATTTAAACTATATAAAAGGTGTTAAATTCTGGAAAAAATCACAACATTTCATAAATTCAGGTACAAATGTGAAAAAATGGTGGGTGTTACAACCTTATAACTGTCAGATTTGGGTTCAGCACCCTAAAAGACATAAGAATAGGGTATTTTGGGTAAAAAAGTTTTTTCATCGTTGGCCTGTGTAATTTTTACAGGCGCCGCAGTATGAGTTTCTAATCAAACAAGGGTTTGGAGTAGTTTAGGAGCGTTTTTACACTGTTTCCTTCATGAAAAATGCTATGCACATTTATTACCAGTTTTTATGTGGCCAACCGTACGGTAATATAAACCAAGATACGGTATACGATAATAAGGTCATTACCGTACGCAAATATACGGTAATTAAAAGGATTTAAAAATTGCTTTAAATGGAATTAGTCGAGATTGTCGAGGTAAAATAAAAATGTTTGCCAATGCAAGTTCGTGCAATAATTAATACTCCAATAAATATTATGCTTTCAACCTTGTACCAGAACACACCATTGGGCCTCTACTTGCTAAAAGTCGATAACATTGGCAACGTCGTCCGATAATTTCTGTCTGTCGGTCTGTCTCTGTGCCATAACTGCTACTGGCGTCGCCGTTTTGGGATCCCCGACCACTTAAAGTTTTAATTCCTTTGATAAATTTACATATTACCTATTTACTGTTTATTATGGTCTGTAGTAGGACCATTATTTTATTGTATACATCGTGTCCCCCCTCGCATACAAAAAAAAAGACATCAACATTCGATTTATATTTATTACCAGTCGCCACGAGAAAATAGCATATTTTTTACCAGGTGAAAAGAAAAAGATACTTTTAAATGGTATTTAAAATAATGTGCGGTAATTTTGGATTGTGGGTGCGGTAAATCGACTGGGAAAGGATGACAGCACTGCATGGGACTAACCACAACTAACCACACTAAGTATATATCAGACGCTATTGGCCTTAAGAAAAACACTTTGAAAAAGAAAATTTTGATTTTGAAATTTTCAAAAAACTTTATGTTTTTGGTTGCCCCTGACTTTCGAAAACATATACTCAATATGTATTATTTTCGTTAAATTGATTAAATTTTATCGTCAAACCCCAAATCTGGTATATATTTGATGTAGGTCCCATGTCTCACTTATTAGATATAAAAAAAATTGCAAATTGCAAAGCCGCCACTGAATGTAGGTCTTAAATTAAAGAACCACCATTGACTTCAGATCAAGTAAGTCTGTAGGAATATTTATTGGAGTTCGATTCTATATTTAAATTTTTAATCCCCAATTAGATTTAAAAAATATTAAATTTGCCCCACAGTGTAAAGGTAAAATATATGAGGATTATTTGTCCTACAGAACGACATTTCTTTTAACCTTGTAAGCGTAACTTTTGAGAAAATATGGCAGGAACACAACAAATCCATAGCTACAGCAACTTTAAAAGAGCTTAGTTTTTTCTTCATGTCAGAAAATAAGTTTCATATTTTAACCCGTACAGTCTGCACATATTCAAAAGCAGACTTCACTTGAAATACTGTTATCATGTCTGTACTGATTACATTCAAAAAGGAACCATTCACCCTACTATTATCTCAATTTTTTTCAAGAAACCCCTTTTTTTCCCACCGATGAGTTGTAGAGGGAACTTTTCCCCTTTATTAGGCAGTTCTTTTAAAAACGTTTTTTAATAAATTACCCAAATAATTTCGCCTCGAAACCCCCAAAGAAGAAACATGAAGTGCTACTATCATGTATTCTTTCAAAGTTCACCAAGAAATGCTCCAAAATTTTTACCTTCTGTTGTTTCTTTTGTTTGTTTCTTGAATCTTTAAGTCACGTTTGTTTTCCCCCCTTTTATCCCCAAACTTTAAGTCCCCTTTTTAATATACTGCCTCCTTTTTTATTTTAATTTAAGTTAGATTTCACGGTGCTTAAGTATTTAAGATACAAGAACTGACTAGATTTGTTTAAATGAAAATTTAATTTTACGTCTTTAAAATTTTTAAATTTATAGTCCGGGGGGATATTTAAAAAAAATGGTCAATAAGAGATACGCATGAAACATTTTTTTATATTACTATAAACAATAGTTAATTTTAAAACAACGCCGTCTCAGCTCAGCGGGTTTAAATTGCATTTTTTTTCCCAAAAAAAATACAAATTTAAAATGTTCTATTGAATAAACGATACAAACTAATATATATATATATATATATATATATATATATATATATATATATATATATATATATATATATATATATATATATATATATATATATATATATGTCCCTCGAGCCAATGGGGGGTAACATGGCGGCACGGATATTTTATTTAATTGTTTTTGGTCCAATAACAATACCCATATCGATCCACCTAAAACTTTAACTAAAAGAAAATTTAAACCCATTATATGAAAAACTGCCCCCCTGGGTGTTATACACCTGGCAGGGTTTTTTTTATATCCCGTATTAGTATATAGTATATCTTAACAAAAACACTCTATTAAATACACGTAGTACCAACACAACAAAAAAATTAATTATTGACAAGAGCAAATTTTATACAAAATTAAATGACAACCCTTTAGAGAAAGAGTTTACAACAATAAGTTAATATACAAACATTAAGGTTTTGCTCGACGGTAATGCATTTTTCTGAATATGTATTCTTTTATTTGCCTTAAAACGGTGGAATGGCAGAATTTTATATTAAAATATTCTCGAAGACATACAAGATAAATAATACTGGCATATAAAAGAAAAATATAAATTTTCTGTTCATAAAAAGAAGACACGCGAGAAACATCTGATACTCTTGTCAACATTTTCCTTTTCCTTGGTTTCTTTTGCTTACAAAAAAACAAAGTGTTTTTGTATATTTCGTAACATGATTGGAGGCTCTGTCTTAATGAATGAGTGAACATAATGTTAACGTATATCAAAGGGCCATTATTGATCAGGATAATTAATTGCCAATTAATGCCCAAGTTAGTACAATATTTTTTCGGCAATCTTTTTTGTTACACAATTGTGAAAATCATAATTTTTCTTTAATTTTTTTCGAAATATATTTCGGTAGTAAGCAACCAACCTAACAAAATCATGGTAATATTTGAATAACATGTTAGGTACAAAGTACTAGTAAATAAGAAAAAACAATTTAGAATTTAAAAATATGTCATCACTTAGTTACTTAACTGATGATATTCCTCTAGTATCTGAATCTGAAAATGAGAAGGGTGATAGATATCACGGCACCTAGGCCTCAGAAGACCCCTTGTGTTTCCTTCTAAAGGGGACTTCTCAATCAGTACGCTGCCTTTTTCCCAAAAATTTAAAGAGGTGACAACGTCGCCGATGGAAATCTCCTTAATATCGGCCAAAAAACCAATACTCGAGAGCATAGATCTTTTCTTGGGCGGGGGGGGATAGTTACCAAGGATGTGCTCCACCCTCTCGTCTTCCTGTTCACAACCTCTACACAGAGGTGTGTCAT
>JAHBCN010016736.1:0-19258 GCA_019359885.1 Listronotus oregonensis
ACCCAGGCAAATTTTAATTTATACAGGTCCCTTAATTAAAAAAAGAAAGAAATTTTAGTTCCTTTTGCTTTTTTGTATTTGTTTAAAAAATTGATTTTTGATTTCTTTAACTTACATTATCATCTTGTCAAAAAGTAGACACATTATTAACGGTTATGAAATGGATATAGGTACCATATTACTAAACATTTTTAACCACGGTTTTTGTCTCGTGAATGTTTGTTATTAGTGAAAAGTATATCCAAAAAAGAAAAAAATTTTCTTTTTTTAATAAAAAACCACAATCTTGGAAAAGAAAAAATATTTAAACATCTTCCCTTCTTTATTAAAAATTTTAAATATAAAACTATCAAAATTTTTAAATTTATTTTAAAAATCGTTTTTTTTTATTTAAAAGAAAAAAAAAAACCCAAAAAAAGGGACATTTAAATGAGGTTTAAAGTGGCGCCATCTTTTTTTCCATATTAATCAGATGAAAAAAACCCAAATTTTACACAATAATTTTAAAATTCTAAGGTATATCTTTAAAATAACCCAATTTTTGCAAAAAAAAAAAAAACAGTAATGCTTAATTTTTGGATTTGATGATGTCAACTTTAAGATATAAAAAAAATTTTTATGGAAGTCCTCTGACCTACATTCAGGAAAAACCGGGGGCCAACCGATTGCACCCGACGCCGGGGACAATTTTGTTCTACAGTTTGGCTTTTTTTTAAAAATTCCTTTTGACTTTAAATGATTAAAATTTTTTTTTATTGGAAGTAATGGAAAAATTTTGCCCCTTAAAAAATTCCAGAAGATAGCGGATTCTAGCGGTAGAGCGACAGCTGAAATGAGGGAATTTTTGGGGCCCCGTTCCCTAAAATTTTGATTTTTGAAAAAAATTATAAGAATATTTTTGATTAAAGGGATCTTCATTTTTGTCCAAACAAAAATTCTCCAATTGCATTTTTGGGGAATTTAGCGGAAAACTCATTTTTGGGGGTTTTGGGCCCATTTTTCCATTTCCTCCTGTTAAGTTGATAAACTTTTTTATTTTAAAACATCTCCAAACCCAAGAAGGGGGCCAAGGGAAAACGTCAGATTTTTTTTTTTAACTTGCAACAGAAAAAAAGGGGGAAAAAGGGGAATTTAAAATTTGAAGAATGTCAGGTTTTTGTCAGGGCAGGGTTTTTGAAAAGTTGACTACAATTTAAAAAATTTTTTGGGGGGGGACTACCCAAAATTTGTCAAAGAACTGCCTGATTTTTGGAATGATGAGGCAGGTTTGGGGGGAGTTATCGGTTTTTGGGACATTAAGACCAGTGATAGAAAGAAACCAAGATAAAAACCGGGCATCTTGTTTTGGTTTTTCTTGGTCTTGAAGCCTGGTTTGGGGCTTTCTTTCAAGCCAAAGGAAGGTCTTGTTTTTGGTTTTGGTCTTGCACCAGCCAGCTTGGTTTGGGTTTTGGTTTTTCCCAAAAGTCTTGCTGGTCTTGTTTTTTTTGGTAGTGATAATTTAAAATAAGTAATTTTAAAAAAAAATATTTTTTTAATATTTTAAAAAAAAAAAAAGATGACGACTATATTTTTTGAATTAACTTTAAAAAATATACCATTTTAAGCTTACCTACATTTTAATTATTTTTAAAAGGCATATTTTAAATGTTTTTTTATTTAGGGGTTTTTTTTAGTTGAATTGTGGACATAGAAACATTTTAGTCATAACAATTTTTTAAAAATTTTTTTAAAAAAAGCATATAAAAAAAAAAACAAAGGGGACTGTGTAAGAAAAAAAAACATTTAATTTCAACCAGATTGAAATTTGGGAAAAAATTTTTCTAATATGTAAACATTGTTTTTTTTTTTAAAAAAAAGTCATCCAGGAATCTTTTCAGTTCATGTAAACTTTTAATTTTAAAGTACCAGTCAAACATTTGCCGTACAAAGTTGGCACAAATAATTTATAAACATTCTGCAAAACAAGGTGGTTTAATAGTGTGACAAAGCCGATATCTTAAAAGTTTTGAGGGAAAAAAACCGGAAAAAATGTAAGCCATTTTCATTTAAAATTTTTGAAAACCACTACCCCTTAAAAAACTTTATTTTTATTTTTTAACCAAAAAAAAAAAATATAAAAAATCCTTTAAAAAATCACCACCCTGAATATTATGCTTTTGAACTCCAAAGGAACAATATTAAGGTAGATGGTTCAAAATTTATTTTTTGTCTAAACCGGAAGTAATTTTTAAAATTATTTATATAAAATTATAACATAAGAATATTTTTTTATTAATCCATCTCTTTAAATTAATATCTTAATTTTTTAAAACACCTAGCCGCTTCTTACAGTGTGGAACAAAATTTTTTTCTGTATTGTACAAATTTTTGATCCACCCTTAAGTGGATAAAAAATACATTAGGAATTGGTATTTTTAATTCTATAACTTTTTTCTTTCCTAAACTTTCAGATATCGAGTTTTCACCATTGAGTCAAATCTTTATTTTTAAACGTTAGTTTATCGTTATCGTTGTTAAAAAACTGTATAAAGAAAAAGGGATTAATTAAATATTATTTAATTAAAAAACCCCTGTTACCAAAAAAATTGTTTTTGGCAGTTCTTAAATTTTTTGTCACGCCTGTATGAAATATCGAATTGAAATAAAAATTAAATAATTTAATATTTAAAAAAAGTCCAAAAGTGCAAGAGTCTTGGGTCGGTTTTGGTCTTGGTAGTCTTGCACTCCCGGTCTTGGTCTAGCAACCCCGGTCTTGGTCTTGGTCTTGCAAGCGAAAAGGTGGTCTTGGTCTTTCCGGTCTTTCGTAAGACCAAAAAACCGCAAGACCAAGACCGGTCTCGCTCATCACTAATTAAATTTTATAGCATATTGAGAATAAATTTGCAGGGTTATAAAAAATTGCCAAAACCCATTTTTTTAGAATTATAAAAACTAGTTTATATTACAAAAAAAACATTTTTTCAGTTATACCAACATTTCAAGAACCCCTTCCCAGGTTATTTCAACAACTTGCAGAGTCCCAGGCATATTCGTTGGAGCTAAAAAAGGGGTGATTAGAACAATGTTATGGACAGCAAACGTATGCCAACCTTATACCAGCTGAAGTACCTAAATGAATGTTGCTCTTGTCTGGGACTACCTAAATACAAGAAGTGAAATAGAGTCATACTTGGTTAGAACTATTAGTGAAATTTGTCTATGAACTTTCTTTGTAATAAAAATGTTAAAAAAACCTTCTTTACAAGTGTATATTATACAAATTTAGCTTATACTGCAGTAAGAACTTTTCGTAATTATTTTGCTCTTTTAGGGGGTTTTCAAGTTTAGAACTTTCAAAATACTTTTTTTATTGTCTTTGCAAACTATATTATGAAGAATATATGGACGAAACCGTTTAGCCCAGATATATTTGTTTATCGTTAAAAAAACACGATCATTGGACCGGTCCTCCTTGTT
The DNA here is from genome assembly GCA_019359885.1 of Listronotus oregonensis. Taxonomy (NCBI): domain Eukaryota; kingdom Metazoa; phylum Arthropoda; class Insecta; order Coleoptera; family Curculionidae; genus Listronotus; species Listronotus oregonensis. The sequence continues at coordinate 3,457 of JAHBCN010016736.1, forward strand.
AATCAAGGCATTTTCAAAATTTAAACGCGATTTCCCAAAATTCCCCTATTTTTTAAAGGGCGCATGAATGGCTGGAAAATTAATGTACCATTTTAACCTTTTGCCATTTTGTAGAGAAATGAACTAACAGGTTGAACCCCGAAGAAAATGTTTCAAAATTTTGGATTTTATAGTGTTTAAATACAAAAAAGTCGATTTTTTAACTTTTTTTAGAATGTGAAAGGACACAAAAAATTATAAATAATTGAATTGGTGGTTACTTTAAGTTGGTAACTTTTTAAAAGCAAAAAAATTAAATATGAATTCAACTAAAAAAAAATACAAAATGTCTTTTTAAATTTTAATTTCTAAGTTTGCACATCGACTAAGAATCAAATTAAACAGCCTTTTCAATAACTTTTATAATTATGATCCACCAACCTCACTTTATCAACATCAATTAAATTGATTTTTAGATTACTGGATTGGGATTGCAATTTTTTTTTTTAAAAAGTTTTTGGGGTCACCTATAATTTATTTAAAAAAATTCTTTTCCAAAAAAATATTTGCATTTTAATCGAATAACTATTTATCACAAGTTAATATAAAAATGTGTTTTTTTTAGACAACAACCTTTAACATTTGCATACCTCAAGAAGATATTAAAAAGAAGGGAAGAGATCATAGAACTGGGAAAAAGTAATTTTCCACCAGGTACCGTTCAACCAAATCGTTTGGTATCCTGGAGGAACTTGGGCAAAAGAGATTATGGCACGCTATAAATAGTTTTTTTTCCAAATTATTCCCGCTATTTTCATTGATATATTACTGTTTTTTTTGGGATATAAAAACCGATGTGAGTAAAAATAGGTTAATTGTGTATTGGAAAAAAAAACATCTGCTTTCTAAAATGTTTTTTAAAGTCTTTAACATCTTAGAAAATTTAAAAGACTGTTAGGGATAAAAGCAAAACCCTAAACTCCAAATGTAGGACAAAAAGGAGGAACTAAACATAAATCTTTCCAAATCTCATAGTTGCCTTTACCAGAAGAAGAAATCTAGAGGTCTTAGGACCCTTTAACCTATGAGGTAAAACAGTCAAGATTGTGGAAAAGAAAAATATTTGGGTATTATCATTGACTTTAAACTTACGTGGAACCATAATCTTCAAAAATAAGAAAGAAAGGGAGATGATTTTTGTTAATCGAACGCTGATGGGAAACATGAGGCCAAACCAAACATGATTTATTGGTTATACACCGTTTAAAGGGGCCTTGATAACATACGCACACTGCACTGGTATGGTGAACAAAATGCTACAAAGAACTACTTTATAGAACGGCAAAGGATAGAGAGCTTGCTTTCTATAAAGAGAATGAAAACAGCAGCCATAGAGTGTCTTTTTGACCTTCCACCCTTAACCTCAAGGATGGGGAGGCAAAAAATGTGTTATTTGACTGCAACAAAAACCAACTGTTGTCTACGCTGGTTTGGGACACAACATCGTAAAAAGTCAGATTGGCAAAAAAACCGGGAAAGAGAACAAACCAGATGATTCCCAATACTCATTCAACAAAACTTTAGTAAAAATTCCAGATTCGAGTGAATGACAGCAACCCGATTTTCCCCGGCACGGTTGGAAAAAACATCATCTGGTATGCGGATGGTTCCAAACCAAGCAGGGAACGGGAGCGGGCTTTAAGTGAAATGGGGAAATTTCCAATTCTTCATTCTACTAGGAACACACAGTTTTGTATTTAAAAATGCTTTACTGCACTGTGCAAAAGACCATGACAGTAGGGCTTATAAAAACAAGCCGATCTGCATAATAATAAACAGCCAGTCGTCACTAGGGGCACTAGTTAACTCCAAGATAACGTTCAAACCGACATGGGAATGTCAAAAAGGACTGAAAGTCCTGGGAGAACGCAATAGGGAACCTCCTGTGGGTAATAGGACATTCGGGAATAGAAGGCAACAAAAAAGCGGATGAGCTGTAGACAGGGATATAAAATACTTTTACCAAAGTTGATAAAAAAAAAGGGCAAACTAGGGAATGGATTTAAAACAAACACGAGGAATAGTGGGGGAACCTCAGTAGAAAAAGACAGGAAAAAGCTTCATAAAGGGCTCATCCAAAAGAACGAAGGAAGAACTACTCAGACAAAGTAGGAATAGACTTCGTATAACAATAGGGTTGCTAAGAGGGCACGATAATCTAAAAGGACACCTACACAAGACTTATACAATGAGGACCCAAGTTGCAGAATGTGCGACGAGAGGGAAGAAAAGACCTACCATATTCTGTGAGAATGTAAAGCATTTAATCACAAAAGAGAGGCATTACTTGGGCAACCGAAAATGAGCCCACAGGAATATATTAACCAAGCAGTTTTGGAGTTATACAAACTAGTAGAAGAAAAAATACTTATGAGAGTATTGGTATAAGAGATAATGGGAGACTAGGCACAAAAAGCCCAAGAGGCTTGGATGCCTCCGGTAGTGACTCAAGACGGCTCCCAGCACAGAAGGAGAAGATGATACGCTCTACAGCAAATTCTTCAATTAGTATTATTAAAATGTATTGATAAGTACGAGTTTATAATTTCAGATTTTGTCAAATAACTAGGATTAGTTGTTACATTTCGTATAGAAATTTAAAAGTTTCCAGCAACAATCAATTTAAATATTTCAATATATTTAAACTTTTTTTTTCTTTTCGCAAAATATCGAGTACGTTTAAAGAAATAAACCATTGTTAAGGTTAATTCCCACAAGCAGTGCAGCAACCGCGGCGCTTCTGTAAATGCTGCCCAAAGCAAAATCTAAATGTACCAGTTTCACCATAAGAGTGCGGCGCCGCGAACGGCGTTAAAATCCAACGCCTGAGAGGTTGTTGCTGCGTTGGGTGAGGGCTCGTGGCGGGGAAGTGGGAATTGGAAGCAGCAAAACATGCTCCAGATTTTTGTTGTTTGGCAGATTCCCCCCCACAACGGTCATTATTTAACATAAAATTTTAAATTTTCTTCTAGTCTTCCCAAATGGAACTGGCCTCTTTAACGGTGTTTCCAAAATTGTACCAATATTTTCGCCCTTCTGTTTTTTCACTGAATAACAAACAGCAACAGCAAATACATCATCATCGCTAGACAATGAACTCATTTTGAATGAAATTGTTTTCTAGGTTTATTCCAACAAGCATCCGGTATCGTTTCCAAATCGTTTTTAACTGTTTTTTGGTTGACGCATGCGGGATATTTACGTGACGGTACGAAAAGTAACAAACGTTGGATCGCTTAGGGATCGTTTTGGGACTGTCAAATCAAACAAATGTCTTTAAATTTTGTTTTAAAATATAACCCTATTTTCTACTTATTACTTTTGGATCAAAGTTAAAAAAACATTATAATATCGTCACCATCTTAAAGATAATTAAATTTAATAATGGGCTTAGGAGGTGTAAAAATTAATGCTTTTGGAAGATTAAACAAGCAAGGAAATAGGAAATGCTAAAACACGATGCACGCTAGTCGCTAAATCACAGTAAACATAGAAGATGAAAGATAAAACAGCTATTAAAATCAAAATTCAGTGCAAGATGCTCAATGCGCAAGTCAACCCAAACAGTTTTCAATTTAGGCCATGTATAGTGATTACCGTTCTGAAACGTAACATAAACGATACCAAGTTTTGTTGGTACACAAACAGGATCGTCCGATAACCGTCACGTATCTGTTGGAAAGCACTTTAATCACTTCTGACGACTACTGAACCATACTGAACTGACGTTTTTGAAATCAATTTGCAGCGGATGCTATTGCTGTGCTGCTATGTGGGAAAAGACCCGACGCGACGCGCTGCTGCTGCACTGCTATGGGTAGTCGCGACGCGCTGTTGCGGTACTGCACGTGGGAATTAACCTTTACAGCAAAATAAATGTCCTAGCAAAAACTTATTTTTTTATAATTTTTTTGTTTTGATTACCATAACATAAATAAATTAAATTTGATTTAATTAAGTTATTTGGGTAAATAAAATAATACATTTCAACTTCAATATATATATTTTTTTTTTTTTTAATGGCGAATTCACTTTTTTTAAAATAGATGCTTTAAACTTTGCATTTGGAGTTAAAATTAAATTGTATAAATATATAATAAAATAATTGTATGTACGTATATTAACAAACAATTTTTTAGATTATTTGGAATCAACCAGCGGTTACGAAAAGGTCAGGAAATGTTTGAGTATTACACAACTAAAGCCTGGGACTTTAATACAAACTACTTATTAAGTATGAGAAGAAAACTTAACGACAAGGAGAGAAAAGTTTATAAGGTACTTACCTTTTTTTACTTAGCACGTTTAATTAACTATTTTCTTTTACTTAAAATTAACAAAAAAAAGAGTTATTCTGATTTATCTATTAAACTATCACACCATTATAAGAATTAAAATATTTATTTTTTGGTCTCTAAAACTAATTTAATCATATTATATTTAACTTCATTTTGTTTCAATATACACTAGAGTCTCGCTAATCCGAACCCCGTTTATTCGAAAATGCGCCTAATCTGACAAGGCCAGAACAAAAAAAAATATAAAATTTAAGAACTAGGAAAAGAAAAAAAAAACAGTTTTTCAAAGTCAAAATATATATAAAATTTTTACTCCCTTTTAAATAACTTTATACAGATTTTATAACAAACAGTTAAAGAAACCCTTATCCAAAACTAAATTTTTGGAATTTTCATTTAACAAAAATTAATGAAGCTCAAACCCAAGATCGCCAAATTTTGATTTTATGAAGAAAATAAAATTTTACATATGTCAAGCAAATATCAAAATTTTAAAATTTTTGAAATTATAGGAGATGGAAATTGTTTATTTAGAGCAGTAAGTTTTTTATATATAAACACAAGAAAAACATGCTGAAGTTCGAAGTAAGACCTCAACATTTATTTTAAATGAATGGGAAAAACTTTAAAAACTATATTTTGATGAGAATATATCAAAAGATGAGTATTACAAGAAAATTAATGCTCCAGGTACTTATGGAACGGCTCTAGAATGTTTTGCCGTATCTGAAATTTACAAAATTAATTTTAATGTATTTACATTTGTTGAGGACCTACCCCTAAGCCAGATTTTAAGCAAGAAAGCTATGGTTTTATCGGATTGTTTGAAGAAACATACATCAACTATTAATCTACTTTTTCGCGGAAACCCTAATAACGGACATTATGATCCATTCAGAAATATAATTTAGATAATGATGAACAAAAACATCTTGTTCGATATGTCAAAAACGTTCAAGAATATCAATGGCCTTAAAATTCATAATGTAAAAATGCATCTAAAAACCAACGTAAAGAAGAATTTGGAGAACTCAAAATCTAAAAATAACACGTCTGATGTAATAAATGTAATGTTCGAAAAATTCAATGAAGTATCCCCCAATCAAATTGCAAATAAACCCCAAAAATTTGATTAATCAAAATCCAAGTTTAAATGGTGAATTTTTAATCAAAGCTTTTGCTGAATTAAAATCATCAACTCCCATTGTAAAAATCATTCCAAAAGGAGCCAGACCATCAATTTCTGATGAACTTTCATTTCTTCTTGAAAAATGTGTATCAAAAATGACTTTCATTCTTGGATTTCATTATTTCTTTTCCATACGCCGTTTTAGCAATACCTGTCAACTCAAAAACATAATAGAAAATCTTCTTTAACAACATTGATAAAAAACAATTTAAAATCCTGGTTGAAAATAAGTTATTACAAAACAAATGATCTTCTTGAATTATATATAAAAATATCAGTAACATCTAAAAAACCATCAAAGAAGAAAGATTCCAACAAGTTTGATGAGAATAAGTACCTTTCAAATAAAATCAAAGCCAAAATTGCAGATGGAAATATCAGAAATGCAATCCGAATTCTCGCTTCAGATGATACTATCGCACCTAGAAATGAAGATACCTTTGAAAAACTGAAAAAGAAACATCCAGTACCCGAACAAGATAATGATATCGATTATTCCTTTAAAAATATTGATTTTAATTTTAATTTATCTGAAAATGAAATTAAAAGTGCTATTTCTTCATTTCGTCCTGGGTCTTCTGGTGGTATAGATTCATTAAGACCAAGACATCTTAAGGACTTGGTAAGTGACGAGCATGGTAACCATTCTTTTAAATTACTGTCGTCAATTAAGTCTTTTATAACTCATTTATTTCAAGGTTCAGTTCCAAAAGATATTTGTAAATTTTTTTATGGAGCAAACCTATGTACTTTTAATAAAAAAGATGGAGGTATTCGACCAATAGCAGTAGGAATATGTTTTCGACGTTTAGCTTCTAAGGTAATATGCTCTCGTATTTATGAAAAGCTAGGAAACCTTTTTCGCCCATATCAACTTGGCTTTGGAACAAAATGCGGAGCAGAAGCAGCAATACATCAATACGTCGTTTTCTTCTTTATCCTCACGAATCAGATAAAGTTATTTTAAAAATAGATTATCAAAACGCTTTAATATGGTTAAAGAGAAACAATTTTATCACGAGTAAGCGAATATCTTCCAGAATTTTTACCATTTATAGCCCAATGTTATGATAATCCGAGTTTACTTTCTTACGGTGATCAACATATTTTTCTCAAAGAGGTGTCCAACAAGGAGATCCTCTTGGACCAGCTCTTTTAGTTTAGCAATTCATCCACTTATTTTATCATTAAATACAGAAATAAATCTTTGGTATCTAGATGACGGTACACTTGTGGAAACCCAAAATCGGTTTTAGATAATTTTCATAAAATAATCAAAGGAAGTAAAGATTTGGGTTTAAATTTAAAATGTGATAAGTGTGAATTAACTGTTTTATCTAAAGATCATTCCAATATACTATCAAATTTTTTAAGTGTTGTTCCTAATCTGTCATTAATTCCCATTTCAAATTTTAATTTATTAAAAGTGCTTTTTCGTCAAATGAAATTGATTACTCAATTAATAAAAGAAGAATTTTTAAAATCTCTTAGCACAAATTAAAATTTATAGACTCACATATTTCCTATTATTTATAAAATATTCCTTTGCCATACCTCGAATGTCTTATTTGTTAAGATGTTCACCTTGTTGAAATCTCCGAATTACTTTGTAATTTTGATAATTATTACAAAGTTTAGTTCAAGACATAACAAATTGTGATATTAAATTAAATTCTTGGTTACAAAGCACTCTTCCAGTAAAATTTGGAGGTCTTGGAATAAGAGATACATCCACCCTGTCTATTTCTGCCTTTTAGGTTCAATCAATGACGTGTCAGGTTTACTTTCCAAAAGTTTACCTTCCTATATTCTTGCGACAGTAGATAATGATTTCAGCAATTGTTTTGTAAGATGGTTATCTGTTTGCAATCTTCAAATCAACCACAAGAATTACCAAAAAACAGAAAGATTTTGACTTTTTAATTTGCCAAGTTCGTCACAAATATATTACAAACATATGCCCCGCAGGTGAAGATAAGGCACGTCTACTTGCTCTTCAGGCCCCTGAAAGTAATGTTTGGATTAACGACTTCCATCTTCGTCCTTGGGAAATTTGTTAGGACAAAAAAACATTCCATATTTCCATCGCTCTCAGACTTGGTCTGCCTGTGTGGAGAGCACACCAGCGTTTTAGGCGAAAATGCTAATATTTATTGCCTGCATGGGTTAAGCTGCAAAAAAAGCGCAGGGCGTTCTTCTCAGACACAGTCAGATAAATGACATTATCAAAAGAGCTCTGATTTTAGCTGAAAATCCTTCTGTATTAGAGCCTTTTGGGAGTTTGCAGAAGCGATGGAAAACGGGTAGATGGAATAACCTTAATTCCCTGGAAATATGGAAAACAATTACTTTGTTGCTACTTGCAGCCATACACTTGCAAAATCCTATCTGACAAAACTTCTAATTTTGAAGGTGCGGCTGCTCGTATTGCCGAGAATAAAAAACATCTGAAATATAAAGAGCTTGAAGAACGCTTTATCTTCATTCCTTTTGCTTTTGCTGTTTTATTAATGAAATTTGCAAAAAATACAATGCAAAAAATCTCGAAGTTTCATCAACCAAAGAATTGGTTTAGCTGTGCAACGGGGTAATGCAGCATCGGTCCTAGGAACAATCCAGGAAGACCTAGGACTTGATGAAGTTTATAATGTTTAAATATAGATTAAGTTATTTATTAAAAAAAAAAAGGTTTTTAAGTAACGTCGTACGTTTATTAACAAAATTTTATATATAATTTACTTATTTGTTAGACACTTACAAATAATTGACTAGCACAGTTTAAAAACAGTGATCTTCTTCTGAGGCACTGCACTAAATCGGCCTAACACTATCTATTGTTAAATAATAAAGGTTTATATAGCGTTTGACCCTCAATATTTTACACATCAGACGCTAAATATGCCTCGAAAAGACAATAATACGGCATTATGTGACAAAATTCCTCCTAATCTGAATTTTTGCTAATCCGAAGAGGGTTTGGTCCCAATTAGTTCGTTTCGAGAATTGCCACTCAAGGTCATCAGCAGACAAAGGTTCGCCGACCGAAACGGGTGAATCCGTTTCGTAAGGTGCCCCCGAAGTCACCGGCGCCTGTTTTACGGGGAAGGGCTAATCCATCCCGAACAAACAGGTAACTTAGCAAGGGTTCCCTTAATCCAATCCATCTGGTTCCTGTAACAAGGACTTGGTAGCTACCAACGTCACTAGACCGGGAGAGGAGGGCATGATGGATCTAATCGTCTGCTTGTCATACTCTTCAGGAGACAGGGACACCAGAACACATCAGAACACATTGTGCTTGTGTCCGGTAGTGACACTCTCTCCCAATCTGGTATCGGATTCATTAGAAGTCTGATCCTATTGGGAGAAATATAAAAAGGTGTGAGCCACAATAGACCAAGCGGTCGCAGTGGAGGACGAAAAAGTTCACTCACTTCCCCAATTAGTTCGGATTAGCGGAACTCTACAGTACAGGGTGAGTCAACGATAGAGTAAAATTCATTATTTCATTGGTTTCAAAAGTTATAAGAAAATAGTAAATACAAAAGATGTAAAGATTCTTAAGATGCACAATTTAAAATTATTTTAAAGTATACAGGGTGGCTCAAAAAAGCGTGACGAATAAACATACATTTTTTAAATGAAACACCCTATTTTTAAATTTTGTTTTGATTTCCTTTAAAATTCTTCAACTTTTTATTAATAATAATGCTTACCTAAACCTAATAGTTTTTTCCAATATTTCATTTTCTAAAAGAAAATAATTTTCTTACACTTGCAAAAAATTACGATAGCGTCATTATTTTTGAAGGTAGTCACTCATATTTGATATTAGCGTTATTCGAAGATGACGTAAAAAATATATGCAACGGAATTTTAATTAGATGCTACAGGTGTTCAAAATAAACGAATATATTTGGATCATTTTAAATTGAAAAATCTCGATTTTTAAATGGCCACCATATATATTATTATTTTTCTGAAACATCTTACAAAAACCCACAACCCTTTTATTAAGTATGTCATATACCTATTTTTAATACTTTGCGATTTATTTTAACTTTTCCAATATTTACCCTTCTTTCTGTCTAAGACTATTGCTATAACATTAGTTGGCCATGACAAAAAGACATTGTCAAATTTTAACCTGACATCTGAGTAAATAAATTCATAAAATTTATTGTGGTGTCAGTAAATATAAAAAATAAGTATGGATTTTCCTAAAGCTGAATTAATTGATATGATTTATATACTGGGTGAGGCGCAAAGAAATTTTTATTGGCAGTAAGACTTTACAAGGCGAAGTACCTAATAGAGTAACCGACTAGGCAATCTCTTCAGTGTTTAATGGAACGGTTTAATGCTAGTGGTAGTATTGAATATGAAAACGGAAAGTGGTAAACCGGAATGCTACCAATGGGGAAAAAAGAATTGGAAATTTTACTTCAAGTTCAAGATAATCCCCAGGTCAGTAGCCGTCAAGTAGCTATCTTATGTGATACATCCCACTCTACGTTAACCGCACCACTAGAAAACACAAATATCATACCTTTCACATGGAACTACACCAAGAACTCTAGACCGCGATTTTGAACAAAGGTAAACTTCTGCACGTTATAAATGAAGCAATAGAGGCCGATCCAAATTTTTTGTCTAAAATAATGTTTTCCGATGAAGCTACTTTTCGCAGTAATGGTGCAGTTAATCGTCATAACATGCACTATTATTCAACAGTTAATCCAGTCTGGGTACGGGAAGTGCAAAACCAAAACCATTGGTCACTTAATGTGTGGTGTGGAATAAAACACTTTAATGTTATTGGACCATATTTTTTTCGCGAAACAGTTAAACTTTTTGCAGAATGATTTACCTCAACTTCTTCAAGAATTAGATAACATTGAGATCCAACAAATGTGGTTTCAGCAAGATGGAGCTCCTCCGCATTACCATCGAGAAGTTCGAGAATTTTTAAATAATCATTACCCACAGAAATGGATCGGTAGAGGTGGATTCATTGGATGGCCCCCTCGATCATGTGACTTAACACCACTAGATTTCTTTTTGTGGGGATATGTTAAAGATCGTGTTTATGTGAATCCCCCTACAACACCAGAAGATATGGAAAATAGGATTCGGGACGCGTGCAGGAGAATAACACCGTTTATGCTAAGGAACGTCCAAGAAATTATACGAAAAGACTAAACATGTGTATCCAAGTAGAAGGGCATATTTTGAACATTTATTGCGCCATAATAATAATTAAAAATAAGTTAATTTGTAGTAATAGGTGTTTATTATTATTTACTTTTCTGTGAATTTAAAATTTAAAAATGGCCAACTAATGTTATAGCAATAGTCTTAGACAGAAAGAAGGTAAATATTGGAAAAGTTAAAATAAATCGCAAAGTATTAAAAATTGGTATATGACATACTTAATAAAAGTTGTAGGTTTTGTAAGATCTTTCAGAAAAATAATAATATATATGGTGCGCCATTTAAAAAATCGAGATTTTTCAATTTAAAATGATCCAAATATATTCGTTTATTTTGAACACCCTGTAGCATCTAATTAAAATTCCGTTGCATATATCTTTTACGTCATCTTCTGAATAACGCTAATATCAAATATGAGTGATCTACCTTCAAAAATAATGGCGCTATCGTAATTTTTTTCAAGTGTGAAAATTACTTTCTTTTAGAAAAATTGAAATATTGGAAAAACTATTGAGTTTAGGTATGCATTATTATTAATAAAAAAGGAATTCAAAACAAAATTTAAAAATAGGGTCTTTCATTTAAAAAAATGTATGTTTTATTCGTCACGCTTTTTTTAGCCACCCTGTATACTTTAAAATAATTTTAAATTGTGCATCCTAAGAATCTTTACATCTTTTCTATTTACTATTTTCTCATAACTTTTGAAACCAATGAAATAATGAACTTTACTCTTTCGTTGACTCACCTTGTACATTCATGTACAGGCTGTCCCATGTTAGACACCTTTATAATTGTTAGTGCTATCAAAAAAGTAATATGGGCGCCATAAGATTTTTTGGATTATACTTAAAATGGTAAAATTAAAATTTACATATTTTTGGTCGCTTAGAAAGTAAAATTAAAAATTGGTAATTTTACAATGGCTCAATATTTTAACATAATGTCTTTGATTAAGTATTTACCTTAGAAAAACAATACATACAAAAATTATGGTGACTCAGTTTTCTTAGTGCGCAAAAACTACCCTAAACAACACCCATACAGAAAATCCTGCTTTTGTCCTGTCCATAACGTTGTAATCCAGCCCTATTAACTCCCATAATCCCTTAAACCATTCAGTCCCGCTTCCAACCACTGGAAGATACTCAAAGTTGTACAAGTTGTTCATGCTTTTTTAACACTTCAGTCCCACATAGAGGGTCCTACACTTAGGGCTATTTTTAAACTTAACCTTTAGTTAAAAGAAATACGGAAAAATGCTTTATACAAAAAATTCTTTATAATGATTGTTAAATAATCTGCCATTTTCAAAATGAATTTACGGGGTCAGATAAAATAGTTACCGGACCTAAGCTCTTTTTTCTTAAATGTTAAATTCTCTTTTCAAAAATATAACACACCATATATTTTAACTTTATTTCTTTAACCACAGTAGGCTTTGAAACAAAAGCTAATATCCTAGAAACGAAACTATGTTGACATTGTAGCTGGAAAGACATTACACAATATTTTTTAACATACAAATAGTTGAAGAAATAGCTGGCACAAGAAAGTAAATAAAAAACTATAAAAATTTTTAAACAAAATAAAATATTCAGATTAAGAAAAAAATACCAGGAATCATCGCATTTTTAACGATGAGTAATGGTTTTATTTCTGTAAAGGCCTTATAAATTTCTTTATCAAGTGGTCGTTGGGTGTAAAGGACTTTTTTATATTTTTTATTTTGCAACACTTTTCAAAAAAAAAATTTGTAGGTGTTAAATTCGGAGATCGTCGTGGCCACCTTATAGGTTCATGTATTCCCATTCAACGGTTTCTAAAAACCGTATTTAAATACTCTTATTCGAAGAGCTCTATGGGTAGGGGTAGATCGTGTTAATAGTAATTTTTATTTAAAAGAACATCATCCAGGATATTGAAAAGGTTTTACTGAAGTATGTCCAGATATCTATCCGCATTTAAATTAAACCACCGTATATCCTAAGCGGACGAAAATTTTCAAATTTTAAGTTTGACCCAAAAAGGGTACATGAAGCCTGCAATACTTTTTTGATAGCACTAACAATCGAAGATACCCTAAAAAAGTCTCAAAAGTGGGACACCCTGTACTTTATTGTTTCTACCCTACTTTGTTGAACTTGAATATACAGGGTGACAATTTAAAAACTTGAAATGGCGATATATTAGGAACGAAAAAATGAATCAAAAAACCCTTAAAACAGTTTCTATAAAACTAAGGGGGAACAAAAACAAGCATATTATCCCACCTTATCAGCAACGCCTTGACAGGGTGAGATAGACCCTAGAATCTTAAATAGAAAGGGGTCGAGTGACATCATTTTAAAGTTCTTGGAAAATGCTTTCCAATGATACCATAGAAAGCCACATTTTAGAAAATTCTTCTCTGTTTATCAAGGGAAAACAATAAATAAAACAAAATTTTGAAATTGTTAATTATTATTTAATTAAATTATATAAAATGATTACTACTGATATACTGGCATGTCTCTTAAGAATTCAAACATGTCAAGCCCACAGGTATTTTGAATTGGTTTAGTTGCTATGATTTTTTGCCGAAAAACGGGTTGTTTATAAATTGCATTTTATTATCACAAAATTTACTTTAAAAGTAACTTGTACTAGTAGTATTATTTTAAAAACAGTTGACTTTCGGTTCAGTTTAAACGAAAACAAGCACTTCTTATCTTTAAAATGGTGTATGTTCACAGCTGAACGTGTAGACATTATTTTCTATTTATGGTTCCCAGGATAAATGTTTCTTAAGGACAGCTCAACGTTTTAACGAAAGGCATCCAGGCCAAAATGTAAGCCCGGAGTATGTTCGCCAATTAGTAGCAAATTTGAAGAAACTGGTTTTGTCGCAATAAAAAGAGAAATCAACCGAGACTAGTCAACGAAGCAGCGCAAATTGAAATTCTGGGACAGTTTGAATGAATTCAACGCTATCAACTCGTCAAGCGGCCGTAGCAACTGGATTATCTCGTGAATCAATAAGAAAGGTACTTAAATTTCACAAGTTTTATCCCTATAAACTGCAGATACTGCAAGAACTTAGTGACGACGAACGGACAGAAGAATCCGTTTTGTGAAATAATGACAGAATTATGGCAGAACCTCAACTAGTCAAAAATATTTGCTTCGTGATGAGTGTACCTTTATTTAAATGGGCATGTTAATGAGCAAAACTGTCGGTACTGGGATAACGAGAATCCACATGTATTTAGAGAAGGGAACCCAGTACTCCCAGAAAATTAATGTTTGGGCTGGTATATTGAAGACGGTATTACTGGCCTAATATTTATACCAGGAAATTTAAATGGGGACATGTATGCTGAAATGCTCAGAGGTCTATCGAACCACTAATAGTGCGAGAATTAGAAAATCAGAGGGACATACACGGAAATTTATCTTTTATTAGAACGCTTACTACATTTCCAACACGATGGAGCACCTCCTTATTATGTAGTTCTGTTAGGCAAATGGTTGATGATCATTATCCTAACCAGTGGATTGGAAGAAGAGGTCCTGTTGAATGGCCACCTAGATCCCCGCACCTAACACCTCTTGACTTCTTTGTGGGGTCACCTAAAATCTGTGGTTTATAAACGCAACCTGAGTCACTAGAGCAACCCAGAATAGAATATTTCAGGAATGCCGTGCTATATCCAGAGAAACATTTGTAAATGTACTGAAGAGTTTGAAAATAGGCTTTATTATTGTCTTCAAAAAACGGAAATCATTTTGAACATTTAATTAAATAATAATAAACAATTTCAAAATTTTGTTTTATTTATTGTTTTCCTTGATAAACAGAGAAGAATTTTCTGAAATGTAGTTTATGGTATCATTGGAAAGCATTTTCCAAGAGCTTTAAAATGATGTATCACCGACCCCCTTTCTATTTAAGATTCTAGGGGTCTATCTCACCTGTCCAAGGGGTTCTGATAAGGGTGGGATAATATGCTTGTTTTGTTCCCCCTTAGTTTTGTAGAAACTGTTTAAGGGTTTTTGATTCATTTTTTCGTTCCTAAAATATCGCCATTTCAAGTTTTTAAATTGTCACCCTGTATATCTGAGGTTGTATTTAAGGTTGATGCTGAGAACGTAGATATAAAAGCCTATTTAGAAGACTGTATGTATTATGCTCGAAGGCATATCTTTAAAGAAACTGATGATATGTTACCTGCAGCAAAAAGAAATATGAAAATGTAAGTAAATTTTTCTTTATTGAAGTCAGTGCACACATTGGGGGTATTGTTTATAGAAAATACGCCTGATTACTTATCCTCATATTGCTAAAATCTTTTGATATCAAAAATTTATGTTGTCAGATAAACTCAATGAAGGAGATATATTAAAATAACCAATGTCTAAAAAAGGACCAAAGAAACATCAACTAAGTCATCCCTAAGACTCCTAGAATTTTATTTCTTTTTGTAAACCGAGTTACCTACGTGAGACAGAATCTTTTTTCCTTATATACAGTGTGTCCGAGAAAATGTAGCAAATCATTCGGATATGAAAAAACACTAAAAAGAATAATACAAATTTATATAAATATTTTTTGTATATGCCTCCTTTTCGGAGATATTAGCTCCCTAATAACTTAAATGGAATCAAATTTTTGGACATAATTATTAAACCACCAGATATATTCTAATTTTATTTTAATAAGACGTATTACCAATTAGACTCTTCAAATTGATCACCCTTTTTTACGCCCTGTATAGTTAGAACTTTGGACAACTAAACAAAATTAATTTCTGTGTATTCATGTTGCTAATCCTAACCGCTTTCAAAAAAACATCATTTTATTACATCATTTGTTCCTATCAAATGTGGCTTGCGAGTGTATCAGACCATGTTAAAATTCTACCGAGTTTTTTAAATAAAAGTTTAATTTTTTATTAAAACTCTCATGTTACTTGGGTCTTACGAATGAACTTGTATTCTTTTCACCAATTTTTTTTATATCGGGGGGATTTTCAACATTTTCGCGGACACCCTGTATATTAAGAGCAAGTATCGGTATAGA
>JAHBCN010016736.1:19414-31252 GCA_019359885.1 Listronotus oregonensis
CTAATCCTAACCGTTTTCGAAAAAACGTCATTTTATTACATCATGTATTTTACGTATTTTTATAAAAGATACATCTTTGTTCCTATCAAATGTTGCTTGCGAGTGTATCAGACCATGTTAAAATCCTACCGAGTTTTTTAAATAAAAGTTTAACTTTTTATTAAAACTCTCATGTTGATGATAGAAGAAAATTATTCTTTTTCATACTCAACCCGACAGAACTTAGGGGACTAACAGTGTATAATGTAACAAAGAGTAATTTTTAGTCAATAGTTAAAGGTTTGTAAAAAAGATTGTCCAATAGTTATTTTCCTGACTGCTTGCCCGAACTCCGCTTCGCGTCGTTCGGGCAACGGCAGTCGCGTGCGGAAAAGTATCACTTTGCGCAAGCGTTGGGAACAAAATTTTTCCTACGAGCGTCAGATAATACCAATATTAAAGCAATGATTATTTTTTTAATTATGTTCAATCTGAAAGAACTACTACAACATATTTATAAATGGGAATTATTTGTTGATAACATCTACAACAAAAGAACAGTTATTAGCATATTGTAAATTAATTGCAGGACCTGTAATTTCATTTAGCGGGTTGTTTATGGAAGCGCTTATTATACGGCTTGATGAAGGTTGACTTAGCTTAGGAGGAGTTGTTCATGGTCAATATTTTATTCGAATATCCTTTTTCTGATTTTGGATTCATCAATGTAGCTCTAGCTACAGCCGTTGATTTCCAGCCCCCAAGTCGCTTGACATTGGTAATTCCTTCTCCAGAATCGTAACATAGTCGCAGAGGATCGACGAAAACTATTTCCAGTGTACTCTTCCGGATTTTTTAATTTTAGGTATGCGCAATTTCTGAAGGCATTTTACCTATTAAATTTATTCCCACACATTGGATATTCTTGTTTATACTGGACAAAAACGTCTGGTGGGGTATGTGGTTTTGCAAATTTGCATATTTACGGTACAATTGCAGATAAAGTCCGTTATTTATTTCTTCGAATACAAAGATTCTGGAAGGTTTTTTTACGTCAGGAATTTTCACCATATCAAACATTATCCTGTATGTCATAATCATTATTTTTGTAAGTTCATCCCTCCTAAACACCGGCTAATCCAAAAATTGTAGCAACTTTTATTAGAAGGTAAATATTATCAGGTGCTTCTTTCATGAATCTTGAAATTCTTCTTTACTGAAAGTTTTTTATTTTTTTGGCCGGTTCCCACGTTTTGGTGTTTAAGTAGTGATGTTACTTGAAATATGAACTTAAATCAAGGTTCCTTTTCACTTTGAGGACACATTTTAACATAGGAGTACTTACTCCATAAAGTATTAGGTTTATATGTTTTTTGCAAATCCGCAAAATAGGCCAAGAACACTTCTTCTTTAATACTTTTTGTCCCTTTGCTGGAGCACAGTTTTGAAATGACTATATTGATTATCATATTTTTCACGAGATTTTGCTGTAATAAATTCAAACTTACGATATTTGCGAATCCAGGATAGAATCTGGTAGCTCCTCATCGGAACTACTCATTTTAAATAATTATTTTTGTCGGATTTTTATTTAATTAAAAAAGATACTATGATTGTATTGAAATTCATTTGTGCAATTGCTTTTCATATGGAAAGAAGAAAAATCTGACATGTTTAAAATCACCAAGATTACATATTGTTGCTTGTTTTGTCATAATCATTTATTATTATTATACAGGTAATTAAAAAAATGTTTTTTTTTGTGTTTTAGTTGAAATATTAAAAATTAGAAGTAACAAACAAAAAGAGAATAAACTAAAACTTGCAAGGCTTCCTATATTGCATGAAATAGCCTACAATTACTAAAATACATATAAATCTTGCTTACCTGTAAGATTTTAGAGTAGTTTTACTTTTCCGCACGGCGTGCAGAAAAATTCACTTTTCCGCACGCCGTGCGGAAAAGTGCAACTTTGCACACTCAAATGCGTGCGGAAAAGTGGACTTTTCCGCACGCTCGTAGGAAAAAATCTTATCAATACGGGCGCAAAAAAAGGTTATGAGTTATGAGTGTCACAGCTAGTCCGTCCATGCAGCTGTGAGTAATTTACAATATTTCATTTGATAGTAATTTTAAGCGTCTTACTTGGGTCTTAAATATGAACTTGTATTCTTTTCACCAATTTTTTTTTATATCGGGGGCATTTTCAACATTTTCGCGGACACCCTGTATATTAAGAGTATCGGTATAGAGTCAGAAATGTGATAGCTGATTCTCCTTCTGAGATTGATAGTGCCCCGCTTTCTTCAAATCGCCAAGGTCAGCCTTCTTATTACCATTTTTTATTTATATATTTTTATTATATATTTAATAATGTAAAAAAAATAAATGTGAAAATAATGTATTAAAATAAAAATTTGAAAAGTAAAGCTACATTTTAAATTTACTGTTTGACATTTAATATGATATTCCTTCAACTATGGAAGGTTTACGCCTGGGTAAGTGGTACGCATAGAAAGAAGGTTGGAAAATGATGATTTTAAATATGTTATAAAAATATTAAATTCAAATAAATTTAAATAAATATGACTAATACTTAATACCCATTTCTTTTTTTTTAGATTTTTCATCTTGGACAGGATAGTCAAAGTGGGATTTTTCGTACTACTTTTCTATTATGTGTCGCGCCTCTTTGGGTAAATATTTAAGCTTAGAGCCATAACGAAGGTGGAAATTTACGTTGTTTTTCGGGCTAGCATAATTTTGTAATATATTTTTACATATTTATGTAGGTATAAGAACTAGAGATAAATAAAGTTGTTTTAATAAATTACTGGTTTAAGTGCTTTATTTGTAAACTGGCATTTTTACTGACTGTTTCTTAATATTTTCCATATATTAGAAAACCACTTAAGTCTTGGATAATTTTATGGCACAAACTTTGTGTAAAGATATGTCCTTAATTTTTTATTTTGATTTTAATCTTTGTTAATTTTTATTACAATATACAATATAGTTTTTAATTTTGACATAAGCTACTTTTACTAAAACTACCTTTGAAATTAAAACACCAAAACATCAAAATAAGGTACAAGTTGGTCATTTTTTCGGGCATAACGCTTCTCATTTTCTTAAACTTTTTTACACCCCTTACTTAAACTGATCTGGTTTTCTTTATTGCCGTTTTGTACTACTTATTTTTTGTAGATTTTTGTTAAGCTTCTTCGAATTAATGTGCATAAATAAGGTTAAGCTAATCTAATCGCTATTTTTTAGGTGTTAGATTTTTGAAAAAATATCTACTTTAAATCCAAAATGAATTTCAGTGACGTCATAGTTTGTGTTTACGGCAATAAAAAGCGACAATTGTAATCTTTCGGAGCTTTAGAGAACACCAAAACATTAACGTCATTTTACTTATTTTACTAATTGGTCATCGGTGAACCATTAGCCTATAAACATCAATACAATTTGACCATAGTAAGGTATACCGATCCAAAAGTGTATATAAGTGTAATTGTCTTTTAAAATTAAAAAATTACTAAAACCTAAATGACCATTTACTCTAAAAATGAAATAATTTTTGACACATAATTAAATATACTTTTTCTTGTGCAAGTAGCAAGATATTTAGTTGTTTTGTTTTTGACGAAAAAATAAAATAAAATTTTTTTTTTTCTTCATAGAAAAAAAAAAAGACTTTAAAATATAATTAGGTTTGTGTAGTATAAAAACTACAGACAAAAAAAACTAAGTGTTCTTACGACCACAAGGTAAATGTAAAACCCAAATGTAAAAAATAAATAAAAAAAGTGTTTCTTTGTTTAAAACAATTTTAATTACTTGATTTGTTATTACTAAAAATAATTAGAGTGTTTAGTGCACCTTTTTCAAACATATCATGTACAAGTACAACAAATTATATATCATAATCTAAAAAGTGCGGAAGCTCTGAATGATGGGGATAAAAGATATTTCTCAAAGAATATAAAGCGCTGCTGCCAATGTGATGTAACCAAATTTTTCATTTATAATGGTAATGATAGTACCAAGTCAATCAAAGGTTGGAAGCACTTAGATTGTCAATTTTTATTTTTTGTACCCTTTATACATTTTTTCAAAATTTAAAATTACAGAAGAATATTTTTAATATACACTTACTTTTAAAAAATTCAAAAGTAAAAATAATTAGGAAACAAAAATATTTTTAGCTGTTTTTCACATTTTTAACCACCTCGTATAATGTTATAAAGGTGCTTATGCATTTTTTAGGGAATTCCTCTTACTTACTAATCCATTACGGTGTGTATCATAAAAACGATTAGCAATACATCACTAACTAAATCGTTGTGTAACAATTATCCGATAAAAACAACGGAGTCCCAAGATTTAAGTTTAATATGTATCTTGTAAAATTTATGTAATACCCCTGAAAATATTTTGGATTAAGTTCTGAACACCATGTATGGGAGAAATAAAACAATTAATAATTTTAAATTATTTATTCAATTTTATTTCCAGATATTAACTTACATTATTTTACATTACATAATATACGTATTTTAGTCAAAAAATAACTTGAATCAGTTCAAATTTATCTTTTTCCTTTCTATTCCACTATTTTAAAATTTTATTATTGTAGACCAAGCCTTATTTGTTTTTAAAAATAAAAATTTTGATTGAAAATGAAGAAACTTTTATAATTTGTGAAAGTTTTAAAAATTAATTCAGGAAAGCGCTTTCGGTAAAAAAAAAACCACATCGGTGCTATCTGCAAGAAAATTGAAGATTAAACCCAAAATTTTTGAAATTTTTTTAAAAATTTGTAAAATTTTTTAATTTGTAAGTAGTAAATTTAAGAAAAAAGTCTCACATTTTCACTTTAGAAAGGGTAAATTTTAAAATTTAAGTCTATTTGATACCATTTTGGGAAAGGCAAACATGGGATTATGTTGGGTTAAAAACCAGTAAAATGTAATACTTAAGAGTAAAACAAAGACAGACATCAACTAGAAAACAGAAAAGGATTTACGACCCAAGGTAGTTGAAGTGTGGTTCATGTTAAAAAGAACTTTAAATTAACACTGATGTTCAAACAGGTTGTAATTTAGAAAGTTATTATTTTTAATATTTAAACAAAATTTTTAAGAAATGTAATTGATTTTTTTTTGACTATAAAAATTAAATTGTAGTAAAAGAAGAAAAAAAAATCTTTAATTTGATTTTATCGTTTAAGTGTTACTTGCAAATAGCACTGATAATGGTTTCTATCGAAAGCGGTTTGCTAAGATATTAATTTTAATAACATTTTGCACAAAATACATATTTTTTTCATTTCCTTGTTTGTTTTTCTTTGAATGTATGACGAGGCATGGCGTATTTTGCTAAAAACCCTTTAGAAGGATGTATTTAAAAAATCAGATGTGCTTCTTTAGGAAGATCCGAACCATTTGTTAAAACAAAATATCAGAACTTTTTCTTTTAAATCCTTATAACTTTGTAAGTAATAAAAGAAGAGAAAAACGGTTGCCAGAAAAGGTTTCATAATTAAATTTTATCCAATACAGGATTGCTAAAAAATTGCAAAATGCATATCGCCTGCTGCAAGGCAAAATCGCATAGTTTGTTGCGTGATCTTTTTATACTTTAGACTTTTTTAAGAAGCTTTACATTGGGCCAAACAAGGCATCATACTATAATGAAAAAAATATGTTTCATTTTGTGCCAATGTTACAATAGTCCGTAAAAAGAAGGAAAAAGCTGTAAATAAATCTGTAAGTTTTTCCCGTTGGCGCAATTTAGGGTCTTCGGGAAAGCTTTGGCGGAAAAAAGTTTATCAGCATTAAAGGTGGAAAAGGGCGAAAGGGACCCTTTAAATTCAAAAATAGGTTTTCCAATATTTGCAAAAATTGGGAATTTAAGCATTTTTTTACAAAAGGGCCGCTTGAACTAAAAAATGGTTTCATAATTAAAAAAAAAAAAAAAAAATCGATAGTTTTCGAGATAACGGGACCCAAAAGTTCGCTCATTTCAGCTGCCGCTCTACCGCTAGAATGCCGCTATCTTCATGGATTCACTTATAAGCGGGCGGACGAATTGTTCCATTACTCTGGCAATAATGTACATTTTATAATCATTCAAAGTTTATCGGAATTTGGGTCCATTCTGATTTTTCTAGAACATTTAAAAAACCGGTCAAAGTTTTTTTCACAATATTTTTAGAGTATCTCATTATTTTATTGATATTTAAAAAAAAATGGTTTGTTATTAACATTTCTTTTTTATAATGAGACCTTAGCAAGTGTTCAATGATTCAGAAATTTCCTTACCATTTTTCTTGCGTTTTAATAAAAAAATTTTTGCCCATCTGAGTTTTTCCCTTCCGGAATTTGGGAAAATCTAGGAATAAACGCGAATCAAAAACTCATCATCTATTGAAATATTTTTAATGCACATCGTTTGCGTTAGAGTGTCTAGTTTCCAATGTACTTTTTTTTATAAAAGTCCAATAATTTTTCAAAAATCAGGGAAACCCTCACACCAGGACTCGCGGTAAAAACTACACATGTATCCAGTGTGGAATGTTATTTTATTTTTTAGGCCGTTTTTGGAAAAAATAAAAGGTTTGGGAAAAATGGCAAAGACTATTTTTGTAGATTTCGAGATGATCTTAATTTTTTGTTTAAACAAAAATTTTCTAATTCGTATATTTTGGCAGATAATGGCGGAAAACTAATTTTTGGGACTTTGGGGGGCCATTTTTGACGAGTGCCCACGTCGGAATCGTGATAAACTTTTCTCGCTCGAAAGCTTCCAAAAGCAAATTAGCCAAAATAAAACCCCGCACAGAGTTTTTTACAGCTTTGGGTACTTTCAGGTCTTCAGTTACTGGACTACAACTGGACCCTTTAATATCGTCACATAATATTAATAATTTTTAATACCTTATAGAGCCGATTTCTTTATAATTAAAAATAATTTTAAAAAATTAGTAGCAAACAATAATTTCGTTTATTTTGTAAATTAACTTAATTAAAAAGAATCTACTAAAAAGAAATTTCCTAGTTTAAATATTTTTTTGCGATAATCTAAATGAAACTAAAAATGTCTATTAGACCTAAATATCCCCTATTTTACAATTCAAAATGTTTATATGAAAAATTGGTAAATCACAAAATACTACAAATTTAGTCTAGTCGCTATAAATTAAACCCTATATACACCGTGTTCAAAATTAAGTCGGCACTATTGCTAACTTTTTTATTATACGATATACAAGTTAGGTTAAATTAGCAAAGTTGTGTACACTTTTACGCTGATTACAATGACGATAATAGAAAAACAAATGAACATCAGATTTACGAGTTATTCACAAAAAAAATGCAACATTCTGTATTTGTTGGTTAATTGATAGAAAATTAATTTTCTATACAATTAGTTATTAACATTTTTTTCCAAGATGATAAATAAATTATTTCAACTTTAAATGCAATTTTCGTAACTGGACCGGCAGCCATGGAATTTTTTAAAAAACCATTTTTGTACAAATTATAAAGTGGTACGCCATGTCAGAAACCAAATTTAAATAAAGTCCGCCATAAAGGATAAATTTTCAAACCTTTTAATTACTTGGGTAAAAATAAAATTTTTAGTTTTTAATAATAACACAAAAATAACATTAATAAAAGCATTATGTTAATAATGGCTTTATTGGACCCTACCAAAAATTCTTCAGCAGATTTTTAGTAAATTCGTATTGTTTGCCTGTTAAAGATCCTTTATAAAATACAGGTCCAACAACTTTTGATCCAATGAGGCAGCACCATACGTTTAAGAAAACATCTTTGTAGATTGAAAGGATGATGGCGCAGGAGATTGCAAAGCCCAATAATGTTGGGTTTTTCGGTTAAACATGCCTCATTAATAAAGTTGGTATCATTCTTCAAAGATTTAATCGTAGAAAGTTTGGATTTTCTATCAGCATTTTTTCAAACCATTGGCAAAAAATTTATACGCCGTTTGTAATCAACTGGTAACAAAGTTTGTGTGGGTTTTGAACTGTTGCCTTATGATTTACTAGTTGCCTTAAAACACTGGCGGATACACATGTTATCTTTTGTTTTTTTTTTTTTATTTTTTTGTCGTTTGGAAAAAATTTAAAGAAAAAAAATTTTGGAAAAATAAAAAATGGGATTTAAGAAATTATGGGTCTATTATAAAAATAATTTAATTTTAAATAAATTATATTTTTATTTTAAAAAAATTAAATAAAATATATATAGAAAATTACATTCTCTTTCGAATTAACGTAACAAATAATTGTATTTAAAAAAATATTTTTTGGAAAAAATCGTACATCTAATGTTCATTTGTTTTTTTATCATCTTATTGTAATCAGCGTAAAAAAGTACACAACTTTTAATTTAACCTAACTTGTATCTCTTATAATAAAAAAGTTAGCAATAGTGCCGACTTAATTTTGAAACACGAGGATAACCATAGTTTCTAATCTCTTGAATAAAAATATTAAATTTTTTTATATATACAGGTTTAAACTTCCAAAAACCTTTATAGGTTTTTAGAGTAAGCATTGTTTCTTTGGCACGTCATTTCTTCACTTAGAATGGTAAAATGATTTAAAACCAAAAAAAATTCCATATAATATATCAATTAATGTCTGTTTAATATTTTAAAACCCTATTAACATTGATTAATTATTTCTCATTAAAGATATATTTAGTATGTCGTAATATGGCTTTTTTTAGGATATATGTACATGTTTTAATAAATCTGCTCCTTATAAATCTTTTAATAAAATATAACTATATTTTATCATTAAAAATAAAAACGATTAATTTGACACTAATGTAACATTAGTTTGTCTTACTATTTAAACTTTAGAACCATTTGAGCTTCAGTAGGTAAAAAAATCATATCGGTAAAAATTTTTATTAAAAAATGGTAATAGATATTAACTTTAAGTCCAGAAAATAAATCAGGTTTTCTGAACTAATAATGTACAATATTTTATTTCATACTGTACGGTTGAAATTTATATTTTAAAGTAATAACGTTTTTTTAATCTGCTTCGTATATCTACAAAATAATTAACTGTCGGCTTTGGAAACAGATTTTAGAATTTTTGGTGGAAACATTGTCAGTACTGACATAAAATTTAAATTTGACAAAAAGATTGCGTTGGTATATCCAGCAAACGCAACTGTCCTGTTTAGATTTATGAAAAGGTGAAAACTAAAGTCCCATTAAAATAAGTGTTACTTTACAATCATTTTTGGTGAAATTGACAAAATGGAGGAAAATGGTGAAAATCTGATTTCTGATGAAGTTTTGCAAAAATCTAATTAGGCTACAGAGCATCTAGTATCCAAAAATTGGCAGAACGGTATAAGAAATGATTTTATATTAACAAATCCTAATAAAAGTTTTACCGGACTAGTCCGGTAATTTTTTTACCGGTCTCAATGCTGTTAAACTTCACTTTCCGGACTAAAACCAAGTATCTAAAAGTGCGTTTTTCAGTACAGTATGAAATAAAAATATTTTTTGAGTTTTTTGTACAGCCTTACAATAATGACATTAAATTTTAAACCACCCTGCATTTTTATAATTTTATGTTTAAATGAAAACATTTACTATCTACAAAAATTTACATTTTTTTTTCAACAAAAACAATATTTAAGTTATATGAAATGGTCCAAAATAAACACTTATAAAATGTATTTTCTTCTTAAGGTAAATGTTTTATAACAAAAAGTTTTCGTAGCAACTGCATATGTATATGCTTTTATTTCTTTATTTGTTTATTATTTATTTATTTAATTTTGGTTTCTGCGTAAACAAATATAAAATGATTAAACACCCCTATATTTTGGTGTCTAGATTTGAAAAAAAAATGTATTACTCTGTATCTATTAGATGAAATAAAAAACACACAAGCAAGAAAACACTTTCCATTGCTGTTTTAATTTAATTTTTCTTAACTTTATATCCTTTTTTTTACTAATACGGGTATCCCGCCCAATATTGTTGGAGCATACTTTGCCACAAATTATAATCTACTATAGCTTTTTATTTACAATTTGGGCGCTACTCAACAAAAAAATATATAATATATTGTTAGCTTTGGTATACCTAAACAGACTGTCCCAAAAGAAATTGAACAAAGAGCAACAGCAGATTTCTTAGGTCCAAATAATTCAATTTACGTAAACTTGCCTTATTCCAAAGTTGATAATAACTAAGATACAGGGTGTCGCTTTTTTCGTAATAATTCTTTAACTAAATGATATACCGGTACAAAATTGGGGATCTGGGGGTTATTTAAGGTGAGAAATTTAAGTTTATTGATGCTTTTGATTGTTGGTGCTTGGGATGGCATAACTTTTTTTAAGCTTAGTATATTGACCTGTTTATTAAAAATAAGTTACTATAATTTCCTCTGCATTAAAAATGTATACCTCATTTAAATCTCTAAGAGCGAGATAAACGCACTTTAAAGGACCCCGAAATTTTCTTATGGAAAATGTGTTTTGGCCAACTGTTTTTAAACTTTGTAAATTAATAGTTCTCAAGACGCTAATCAACAGTCTCCCCAGGAAAAACCCGCAAACCCCCCTTACCCACCGCAAATCATCTCCAGTGACCGTTGAGGGTAATTTTGGGGGGGTTGGAGGAGTTTTCGGGTTAAGTGCCCGTGGAGACTTTTTTTCAGCGTGTTGAGAACTATCACTATGCAAAGTTTAAAAACAGTTGGCCAAAACCCATTTTCCGTAAGAAAATTGAGGCATTCATTAAAGTGCGTTTTACTCAAAAACAGTTGCTCCTATAGACTTTAATAGGATATACATTTTTAAGGCAGAGAAAATTATAGTTACTTATTTTTTAATAAACAGGTTAATATACTAAGCTTAAAAAAAGTTATGTCATCTAAACCAAGTGGAATAGGTCGTAGCTAGCGCCCTCTACTAGCAACATCAAAAGAATGAACAAATTTTAATTCCTCGCCTCAAACAACCCCCAGATCCCCAATTTTTTACCACTGTGTCATTTAGCCAAAAAATTATTACGTGAATTGCATTATTTCGGTCTAAAGAATCTGCTGTTGCTCTGTGTCCCATTAATTTAGGGGCACCCTGTATATAAATAGTTCGGGTTTAATTCTAGTTCTTAAAATCATAAAAGATGGATTTTATTTTCTTTCGAACTCGTTTTATTTACTTTTTAAATTTTTGGAAATTTTATAGTAAGTTTATTATCCTTTTTTGCTTAAAAATATATTTTTTTAATATGCACTGTCGGATTAAGCACTATTGCTTAAAATATAATGGTTCTTTCTTAAGGTCTCATAGCCTCATACCTTCAATATAGGATATCCTACATTTTTTTATATGTAGAACTCTAGTTTTTTATGTAGCTATCACACCTAAGCTTACAGAAAACTAACCCTATACACAAAAAAATTACCTATGATTTAAATATACTATATGTAATATTAAATAATGTATGTATGTGTTAAACTATCTTAATACTATCCTACTAGATAAATATGCGACTTCAACAAATATGTACAATGAAATATCCATCGCATATTCTTAGCTACGTTTGCCGCTTTAGAGTACTAGATCTTTGGTATTTTAGTAAAGAAAGACATCTTATGGTCCTTCTGATAAATTTAACGAAAATTTGGAAAAAAAGGTAACAATATATATCTAAAATCACAATGGCATTTGTATGTGGTTTTGTATTTTTCGATTTAAATCGCCAATTTTCTATACGAAATCCTTTTTATTGAACCGTGTCACGATCATTGGTCCATTTATTACTTATGTTATTTATAT
>JAHBCN010016737.1:0-19067 GCA_019359885.1 Listronotus oregonensis
TTAAAAAGCATTAAACCCAACTCAGATTAAATAAAAAAGGCTTTTTATAGAAAAAAAGTAATAATTTTTTGAGCCTGCTTGCTTAGATTTTGTATTGGCATGATACATAAAATCTGCCTTAAATCTTTGAAAAATTTTAAAAATGAAAAATTTAAAAGGTTTTTCATTTAAAATAAGCAAGTTGTCACCTACTTCCCGTATAACCCGAATCCCCAATTAAAAATATTTTAGCCGATTTGCCCCCCATCGATATTAGTATACCTTTCGCGGCAATTTGTCGGGGGAACCCCTTATATGTTCAATGTCTATTTTAAAATATAGAGATCTTGATCCTTAAAATTGAATTAAGCTAAAAAACAGCTATATCAATTTTTTTGATAAGTTTTTATAATAATTTAAATTTAAACGGCTGTTTCAAAAAAAAGGGGGCCGTAGGTTGTATTTTTTAGTTGCTTTTTTTCAGTAAATTTTTTACAGGGTGTGTCAGGTAACGTAGAACCCCTTTTTCTAATTTAAATCAACCCCTGTATATTAAAAATTTTTGGGGTTTTCAAAACATTCTGATATATTCATGTAAAAGTCCATACCTATTTTTAACTTTTTGGGGAAATATTAGGTGTTTTTGTTATTTTTTTGCACGCTTGCCACTTATTGTGTTACTTTAATTCCCCCAAGGGGGTTTTGGGAAAAAGCATGAGGAGAAAAAAGAATATGTGTATAACCTTTCCCTCTCCTCTTTTTATTTGTCGAGGGTATACACCCCCCCCGCAATTAACCCCGCGGAGCAGAAATTTATACAGCTATTCTTCTTACTCTTTCGCACGCTTGTCCGCAAGCCAGCGGCAACGCTGCCCCTATGTTATATGCACAAAAGTAAGCCTCAAGAAAGTGGCAAGCATCAAAGGCAATAGATGCAATAAACCTAAAAGCAATATTTCCCAAAAAGCTAAAATAGGTATAGGAATTTTCATAAAATTTAGAATGCTTTGAAAAAAAAAAAAATTGAACAAATCGGGGGTTTCATTTAAATTAAGAAAGTTGATTTGGGCCCCCTACTGACCCCCTGCTCAGTTTTTGTTGAAAAAATGCGCAATTTTAAAAAAATTATTTTTCACATTTTTCAATCCCTCCATTTATTTAAATTTTTACCACGATCCCCACTGTATAAAATTTTATTCCCCTTAAAAATTTAAAAACCTTACCTCTTTCGTATATATTTGTCCCCTTTTACAACACTAAGATTATGTTGACTTTTTTTCAAATCGTATATCATAACTTAAAGGTAAATTTAAGTAGGTGGTATTGGTCTAATGTAATCCTTCAGATTGTCACAGTCACAGGGGAGAATCTTCGTTTTCATAGGTTGATCTTTTTTTATAGAGGCTTTTAAGTTCCTGCTTGGTAAACATTTTTATTTTTTTTTAAACTTTTTTTGATTTTTTTGGTTACCCACCAGTGACATTCTGCCTAAAATAAAAAAATGCATCTTATTGGAAAAAAAAAGGGGGTTATAACACAATAATAAATTATTTCTGTAAATGCATTATTATTTTTTTTTTGTTTATAGGGGTTGAAAAAAAAGTTTATATTAAGTCTGCATAATAGACCGCTCAGATTATAAAGCAACCATGTTATTTTTTTAATAAACAGCTGATAATTTAACAATTAAAGATACATTAAAGCAAAAAAAAAGTTTAAACTACCCGATGTATCAGTTATTCATCATCAGTAATTAAAGATGTTTCCTCATCTGCCAACTGGATGAAAACTATTTTTTTCAAATATAATTTGTAAAAAAAATATTGTGAAAAGGTTACCTAAAAAAAAATGGCAGGGGTTTTAAATTAATTAAAAGAAAATTTGACACTTTTGATACTTTTTTTATAATATAATTTTAATTTTTTTTTTCTTTATGAAGTACTGATACCATAAATGTTTTTTTTTCAATTTCATTATAAAGCTTCTGGAAATTTTTTAAATTTAAAACTAGGAAACTTATTAAAATTTTTAATTTATAAAAAAAATTGGTAAAATTATACTGCCCTTGGAATATAGTTATTAAAATATAAAAAATTATAGGATAATAACGCTTGAGGTCGATGGTGTGCCCGAGGGCCTTTGGCCCGGGGGGAATTTGACCGAAAGCGTTATTATCCAATAACTTGCCTTCAACGTTTAATTCCGACTAAATATTCTTTATATAAAAAATTTGAATGAAATTTTTAATGTATTGTTTCCAAAACAAGTACTAGCATTTACCCGAAAAAAATTTTCGAAACGTAATTGTGGTAACCATGGTTGTAAGTTATTTGTCAATAAGAAACACATAAAAAAAAATTTTGCGATTGAGGCATAAAAATGTCCAAATAGTGGAAAATCCCATTTTCCCCCAAAATATTTTAGTGAAAGCTGCTAAAGTTGGCATGCCTTGTGCCAGAAAAACAGGGGATTTACGGAAAGAATATTTCCATTTTGACAAAAATAATAATGTCAAAGTCAGTTAAATACGAAATATTACCCCAGGGCGTTATTAAAAATAACCCCGGGGCCCTAAATTTCCCAATAAAAAAACAATAAATTTCTTCATTTAAGCATTTATTACGAAAATACAAACTATTTAAGTTTTTTAAGAATAATCTTATGAAAAATTTATAGAAATTATTATTATTGAAAAAAATTTGTTTTTTTTAAGGCATTATATTAATTTGAGTCAAAATTTTATTTTTCCTTAATTTTTTGGGGGGTGAAAAAACCCCCAATCATCCCTAAAATATCGTACAAAAAAAGGCAAAAAAAAAAATGTTTTGTTTTTGCCTTAATTTTGGATAAATAGCCTTTTTGCGCCCAAAAAAATTTTTCCCCTTCCCCAAAAGGGTTATAAGTACCCCGCACCCTTTTTTTAAGGGATGCTTTTATTTGAAAAAAAGGGAAGGTAAAAAATGAAAAGTAATTATT
This sequence comes from Listronotus oregonensis, assembly GCA_019359885.1. Lineage (NCBI taxonomy): Eukaryota > Metazoa > Arthropoda > Insecta > Coleoptera > Curculionidae > Listronotus > Listronotus oregonensis. The sequence continues at coordinate 2,956 of JAHBCN010016737.1, forward strand.
GAAAATTATTGTTTTTTTTTTACATTAATTAGATTTTTTTTTTCCCCCGGAGTTTACGGATTTATTTTAGTTTTAAGGGGATGTTTTTTTTAATCAAAAAAGGGTTTTTTATTAAAATCAAGCAAAATGTAAAAAATTTAAATTTTTTTGCCTCTTTATCTTTTTTGGGGGTAGTTTGTCACTCAAAAGGGAAAAAACTTTTTATATTTTTTTGTAAGAAAATTTTTTTGGTATTAAAAAAAATATTTAAAAAAATTATTTTAAATTCATGGTTTTATTTTAATTTTAAAATTTGGGATATTTTCTAAGCCCCCAAAGGCCCCCCCTTTTTGCGGTATAATCTCTTGGGGGAAAAAAAATTTTTTTTTGGGGGGAAAATGGCTATTTATTTAAAAATTTTAGGCAAAAAGCACAAATTGTTTTTGTTTGCTTTTTTTTTTTTAATTGTTGATATTTTTTTTTCAAATTTTTATCAAAAAATTTATATAATTTCTATAATTTTTTTAGATTATTTTTTAAAAATGGGGGGTTTTTTCCCCTTTTGGGGGTTTCCGGGGGTTTAAGGTTTGGCCCCCAAATTTGAATCAGTGACCAAAAACTTGATCTGGGTTTTAAGGTCCCAAAAGAGCTTTTTTTAAAGTTTATTATAAGTTTTAAAAAAAAAACCAAAAAGGGTGTTTGTTGCTTTTTTAGGGGTGATTCAAAAATTTTCCAACCAAAACCAAATTTCGAAATAAGCGATAAAAAACAAAATAAAGGTAGTCCCACTTGCAGGAAAAATTGGGCACCCGGGGACCCGCTTTTTTTGAAGGGATATTTTGAATCCTGTGCACTGACAAAAAAGAAAAGTCCGGCACCAAACAATAAAGCAACCTTCAACATTGTAGCTGTCAGCTTGAAATATTACCCAGTTAATTTAAAACCTACCTTTTAATGGAAAAAATATTACAAACAACAATTTGTTTTAATTCATGGTATTTTAGCTAAAAAAAATATGGAACAAAAAAGGGATCTTTGCTTTATGGCAGAATTTTTGAATCCGCTTTTTCCAAAAAATATTTTATAAAAACGAATCCTATTACCCAAAAAAACATCCCCTATTATTTCTTGTGTTCGTGTGTAATTTCTTCGGAAATTTTATTCCATCGGCATCATAAAAAGTATTTTTTTTGTATGTCATTTTTAGAACTATCAACTGCTTTAAATTTTTTCTATAATAGGATAAAAAACTCGGCATATTCCCAACCTTTAAAAATTGAATATAAATGAAATTTAAATTTTTTTTTTTGTTACAAAAACGTTTTTATTTAGGGCTTAATGTGCTGGCCTGAAAATCTTTATTTAACTAAGGGTCATAATGCAATTTTTACATTTATTTTAAAAAAACCCATGGGTAATACAATACCATTTAATTACAGCTATGGACTGATGGGCTGAATTTTTTTACAATTTATTTTTTTTTAGTAAAAACAAAAAAAAAAAAGAAAGGAGAATACTAATTTATATTTTTTTGGGAAAATTTGTTTACAAAATGTAAACATTGTAATGTGTGAATTATGAGCATTTTTAAAATAAAAAATTAAAAAAAATATTGAAAGAAAGCATTTATTTATCAAAATTTTTAACAGCTCAAATTAGAATAAAAATATATGTTGCAAAAAACGCAACATGCACTAACTTTTTTTACAAAATGATTTGCAAGATTTGGAAAATAAGGACAAACTTTTCCAGGTTTTTTTAGTTAAATTAGAAACAAATCACATTAAAAGAAATAATTAAAAAAATTATGCTTAAAAAGTAACTAAACACAGGATGTTCAAAACCGCAAAATATTTAAAGAAAGAAAACAAAAATATTTGTAAGAAAGCTGACCCAAGAGATAATTTATGATGGTTTTGGGTATTTTTAAAAGGGTTAAAAATAAATTTAAATAATTTTTTTAAATATTTAAAAAGGGTTTCATTTTTTTTATTATGTCTATTTTAATTATCCTTTTAAACTATTTTGGCAACAAATAAAAAAAATTTAGTTTTTTAAAACAAAAAAACTGGTCTTGGTTGATATCGATTAACTTTATATTAGATTAAAAAAAAACTTTATATAAAAACTACGCTCGGGAAAATGATAATAAAATCTACATCTTTCCGCCTAGTACCTCGAAAAAATGTATCCTATCAAAATCATTAAATGACAATTTGATACAAAAAATTATGCATTTCATAATTTTTGCAAAAACCTGATTATGCTTACTAATAAAAATGTGTTACAATATTCTACTGCCCAACAGTATTTAACGACTATAAATAAATATATTAAAATTTAAGAAAAGAAATTGTTATACTGAAACCCTTTTAAACACTTAAAAAGGAATTTATATAAAAGAGTTTCAAAAAACTGGAAAAACAATGTCGTGATCGAAGGTGTAAGCTTTCACAGCCGACTTTAACACAATATAAAGGCTTTCCAGGCTTAGCCTTGTCTGATGGTATTTCATTAATCAATCCATCGCCAGTTTTGAAAGTTCTATAATATAATCTTTGTGATTCTCATTTAGGTCCTGCCCTTACTAAGCAATTTTCGGTTATTTCAAGTAATTTTTCCCGTTTTTATTTATACCTCCAAAAACATTATTTTTGTTTGGTTAAATTGTAGTGGTTATGTAAAGATTTTTTTTTACTTAGCCACCCAGTATTTAACGACTATAAATAAATATATTAAATTTAAAAAAGCAATTGTTATAGTGCACCTTTAACACTTAAAAAGGAATTTATATCAGAGAGTTTCAAAATACGGAGAAAAACAATCGTCGGATCAAGGTGTAAGTTTTCACGCCGACTTAACTACTTTATATAAGCTTTGGTAGCCGTGGTCTGATGGTATTTCACTTGTACAATCCATCAGACCCCCTGCAAAGCTCTTAATAATCTTTGTGAGTCATTTTAGCTCGTTTGACCCTTAAAAATTTCAGGTTATCTTGAAGTAAATTTTTGTCCTGTTTTTATTTATACCTCCAAGAAACATTATTTTTGTTTGGTTAAATTGTAGTGGTTATGTGATTGTGCGATTTTTTTTTTGGTTCTCAAAATAAAAAGAAATGTACACAAAGCGATTTTTAAATAACATTAAGTTTGTCATCGTGTCAAAGGCACTTTAAATTTCTTAAACCTAACCCATTTATATTAAATATTTAATTTTTTTACACCCTAAATATTTATTTACCTGAACTGCATCAACTTTTTTCTGCATAAATGTTCGAATTTTCTTTGCCACATCTTCAGTTAATATAACACCATCAATAGTAAACAAATGATTTTCCAAACTTGCAAAACTCTACAAAAAAAATAAAAAGCAACCAGCTACTTCTAGAATAGGGTGTCCTATTTCGTGTGTTTTACGGGGTTTCGCTTATGAGTGAAGTTACAAAGATGCGGTTTTCGCGACAACATGCTACTTTTTGTCAAACGAAAGATGCCGCAAACAGATTTGTCCTAGCCCCCTTAGTTTCTTCGCTACAGGGTGATTTTAAAAAGTTGAATTTTCGGTTACCCCTCGTATCTCAGGTATCTGATAACTTATCGAAAAGATAAAAACGGGCCCTTATAGAACTTTTTACGCAGAATACAGTGGCGTACTTGAATTTTCTCGGATTTACTTGCTTTGAGATATTAGCCAAAGTTGCACTTTTTAAATGAAACACCCCGTATATTTTTTCATCATATTATTTGCCACACTGAGAGCTTTCTAAAAATATAATATAGTCGAAACCTATTTTTATAAACAGCATGAAAACATGCAATTATTTAGGCGGCTTTGGTTTAAATTAATGATAGTCAAATTAACCAACGTCAAATGATTTCTATTAAATTTTTTTAATGCTATTTCCCTAGATTATCGTTATCATTTATCTAAAAATATGGCACAAACCAAAATTTTGAACATTTTGAAAAGTATGATATGAATAGATGTTTCATATTATCCAACGAAGACGTCGATGAGGCGGCGGAGTTTTTATCTAAATAGGTATACGTTAAAAAAACGAATAATATTTTTTTCAAATTTGACTTTTTCTCGATTTCTATATAGAATCCTGAAAGAAGACAGCCTGATAGGCGCATATTTCGTAAAATACAAGATAACCTAATTCAATATGGGTCATTTAATAAACCTAGGCCGAAAAATTATAGTAAAGATAATGAAGTAGCTGAAATAAATGTTTTGGCATCAGTTGAAAATACCCCGGGACATCTTGCAGGCAAATAAAGAAAATATCGGAGTATCCAAAACAAAAGTCGAAAAAATATTGAAACGACATAAATTTAAACCTTACAAGTATAACCTTGTGCACAATCTATATCCTGGCGATCCTGAGCGGAGAGTGGAGTTTGTAACTGGTTTCTCAATATGTGTGAAAGGCAGAATAATTTTGAAAGGAAGATCATTTGGTCGGACGAAGCCCATTTTACCAGTGCGGGTATCCTCAATAGGAATAACTCAAGGTTTTGGAGCCAGGAAAATGAACACGTTATTTTTCCCAGGGAACGCCAGGAAGGGGTTTGATTCAATGTTTCTTGTTTCATCTTGGGAAGAAGAATTGAATATTGTATTTACCAAGGAAATTTGAATTCTGATAGATACATACAAATCCTTCAAGAAAAAGCAATTACTATTATGGAAGATATCCTTGGTTCAAGTAAATGACATCTATTTCCAACAAGATGGAGATCCGGCTCACAACTCTCACGGGATACAACACTGGTTGGAACAGCACTTTCCTAATCGATTTATAGTCACGCACGGACCTATTCGATGGCCACCACGGTCTCCGGACCTCTCAGTTTTTGTTATTTTTTGTGGGGATATTTAGAAAACAAAATATACTCGAGGAGGTATGAAACAATTGAGGAATTAAGACAGGCCCGGAAAATGCCTTTAGAGAGTTGGAGCCCGCTCTTTCATATTTGAAAATGCTTTAAGAAGACTACAGACGCTATGCCAACAATGCATAAGACATCATGGTCACCAATTCGAACAGTATTTATAAAATTAGTAGTTAAGTTTGTCTTTTAAGGCTAAGAACAATTCTAGCGTAAAATTATTATTTTTATCCATAGGTTGTCTTGTTAATAAATGTTTAAAATTACTAGATTATTTTTTGGTGCGAGAAAGGCATTTGACGTTGATTAATTTTTACTGTCATTAATTTCAAAGCCCCCTATGTTAAAAGTTAATAATTGCATGTTTTCATGCTGTTTATGAAAATAAGTTTGACTATATTATATTTTAGAAAGCTCTCAGTGTGCAAATAATATGACAAAAAATATACGGGTGTTCCATTTAAAAAAGTGCAACTTTGGCCAATATCTCAAAGAAAGTAAATCCGAGAAAAATTTCAAGTACGCCACTGTATTCTGCGTAAAAAGTTTTATAAGGGCCCGTTTTATCTTTTCGATAAGTTATCAGATACCTGAGATACGAGGGGTAACCGAAAATACAATTTTTAAAATCACCCTGTAGCGAAGAAACTAAGGGGGCTGGGACAAATCTTTTTTGCGGCATCTTTCGTTTGACAAAAAGTAGCACAGTTTTGCGAAACCGCATCTTTGTAACTTCACTCATAAGCGAAAAACCCCCGTAAAACACACGAAAATAGGCACCCTGTACACATATTTAATAAAATATGTACATTTTATTATCGCTTTTTTTCTACATTTGATATTTACACATGTGAGTTAATACTTATAAAATATATCAAAGTTAATAATTACATCCATTTCAAAATTTTAAAATAAATACCAACAAAAAATAGGAATAATAATTAATGCTGTATTGAATATTTAATTGTATGGAATCAAATGATGCATATGATTAAAACATAGGTTTATTAATAATAAATAATATATTGAAATACCTCTAAAATCATACCTTTTAACTTCTTCTTGCCTTGTCATGGTGGTACTAAGTTCAGAAAGTCTATTACCTATTTCATTTGACCAAATTTCGACCCTAAAAGTTAAAACCGTGTTGTATAATATTAATTATGATACTGTCGTGTTGGTATTTTCACACACAAGATTTAATAGGCTATTGACTATCACTCTGAATAAGAATAAAATTCGTGCAAGTGCAATTTTGATTGATTATTTTATATTTATAAAGAGTTGTAAAATTGAAATAATCCTATCTATTTTAAATTTTAATGAAAATAATTTCCAGGCTTTAAAGATAGCTTTTTGTATAGTAATGGCTGATCTATTTTGTCTCAGAAATCAGCTGTGTACAAAATTCTAAAAACAATATTATTACAATGTGCAGTTTTTTTTATTTGTTTTTTACATTTATTTGGCAATAATTTTTTCCACTTAGAAGAAAAATTATTCTCTACGAAAATGCCCATCACATAGTTTTGAGAAAATGCTTATATTTTAAAATAATTTAAAATTTTTAAAATAAGGACAAATTACCGGTTCTCAAAAATGATAAGCACTTTGTATTTTTATATATGTATATGCATCCAAAAACTATAATCAGTCATAAATTTGCACTTAAAATATTGTCTCTTTTATTTTCTTATAGTCAATGGCCAATTTAATCAAATTATTATTTTTAAAATAATACATTCAGAAATGTACTTTATAGTAGTTTATTTAAATATTGTAAATCACTTGTAGTCCAAAAACTGAAGACCTGAAAGTACCCAAAGCTGTAAATAAATCTGTACAGTTTTCCTTTGTGGCGCAATTCTTAGATCTTCGCAAATGCTTTTGAATGAAAAAAGCTTATTACGATTCCGACGTGGGAACCCGCTGAAAATGGCTCTAATTCCCGCAGAATATCTGCCAAAATATGCGAATTAGAGAATTTTTGTTCAGACAAAAATATAGATCACCTTAAAATCTACAAAAATAATCCCTACCATTTTTTTCGCAGCACCAATATTTTTCAGAAAAACAGCCGTCGAAAAATCCTAACCTTCGACACTGGATAGAGTGGTAGTAGGCTAAAAAGGAAGATGGGCAAAACAATTTTTTATCAAAGCGCAAGAAATATGGTGGAGGAAATTTTCTAGGATTATTGAACACTTGCTAAGGCCTCATTTTAAAAAAGAAATGTTAATAACAAACCATTTTTTAAAAATATCATTAAATTAATGAGATGATACTCCCAAAATATTTTGAAAAAAAACTTTGACCCTTTTTTTAATATTCTAGAAAAATTGACCCAAACTCATGTGCAATGATAGGTACAAGTTTTTGAATTTTGATGAACTTTAAATGATTAAAAAAAAGTACATTATTGCCCGAGTAATGGAACAGTTCGTCCGCCAGTTTATAAGTGAATCCTAAAATAGCGGCATTGAGCGGTAGAGCGGCAGCTGAAATGGGGACTTTTGGGTCCCGTTATCTTAAAAAAGTCGATTTTTTAAACAAATTATAAGGAAAATTTTTTGTAGACTACAAGGCGATCTTCTTTTTTTATCTAAATAAAATTCTTTAATTATATTTTGGCAGATATTAGCAAAAACCCCCTTTTTTTGGGGGCCAGGGGCCATTTTCACCCCTTTCCCACCTGTTAATGTTGAATATTTTTTTTCGCTCGAAAGCATTCCCAAAGACATAAAATTGTGTCACAAGGAAAAATTGTACAGATTTATTTACAGCTTAGCCCCTTTATTTCCCGGACTATTGTAAGTTTTCATTATTTTAAGGATTTTAAAAATTTCGGAAAAGTTATGGTTTTTAATTGCATTTTTTTATATACTAGCTAGTAGCATCAGGAACATATATTCAATTTTACAAGATAATACCCTCTAACCACCTTCTATTTTGAATGCCCAAGAGGGGGTCTGATTGATGTGGTTGCGTTTGACAGTTTGTTACATAAAAGTCGAAAAAATACATGGTTAAACTGAAAGTTGCCTTTTAAAATAAATTTTAATAAAAGTAATTATATTAATCCCCATCTTTATTTAAAAAATGTTTATATTATAAAAATGTGCCAGTTATTCCCTTTTAAAAGCTCTTGTTTTTGGGTTTTTTTCGGAAAAAAAAAAATTTTTTTTACGCAGTCTTTTTACTTACTACACGCGCACCTTTTTTTTTAAAAAGTGATCCAATTTTTTTTTCATGTAAAAGGAATATATCAGACGGTATTTTTTTGCAGCTTGGTTAAATTTTGGGTTTTTTGTGTTTTTAAAGCAGATTTTCCCAAATTTTTTTTTCCCCGCCCATTTAAAAATCAGTTTTTTTGTGCGCCCCCTTTTTTTTTCCCCTTTAAAAAATTCAATCTTTTAGTCTCGCCGGGGTTTTAATTTAAAACTTATTCTAAACAAACTTTTCTTACCCAGGGGCAATAATAACTTTACAATATTAAGAGTATCTTTTATTCCAAATTAACAATAATCAACATTGGGCAATAATTTCCTTTTATAGTATAAAGAGTCTGGGGGGGGGGCCCCCTCTCCCAAAAACGGCCCCACGAACGTTGCGGACTATAATACAGGATTCACAAATAAATCGTATAATTTTTATTCGCCCCAAACGTGAATTATAATTGAACCTTCTTTTTTCAATTTTTTTTTTTCTTTATTTTTACTAGATTAGGTACAAAAACCCCATTGGCAATGCCAGCTTGGTTTCAACAAAAGGAGGCCCAAACAATAGATACCTATTTTTAATATGGGTCATTTGGGGGAGACCCCCCTGCGACACTTGAAGACATGAATATTTTTCAGTTTTTATACCTATTACTAAATAATTTAAGATATGAATAGCGTTGTTTTAAAAAAAATAAATATTTTTAGTTTAATTTATAAAAAAAAGGATTTAAATATGAACAAAAAAAATAAATGTTGTGAAAAGGGGGTTTTTAATTTAGTAAATTTTTAAAAATATGAATAGTGAAGTTAAATCACCCATCGCTTTAAACCAAATCAGGCCCCAATTTTTCTGGGCCCCCTTCCCGCCCCCTCTAGGCATCCAGCGCCCAAAGGGGGGGTTTATCCCCCAAAAAAAGCTGTTTAAAGGTACCAGCCAAAATTTTTTTTTGACAGTATCAAAAATTTAAACCCCAAAAAGAGCATCAGTGTGGGCATTTAAAGGGTATTTATAAATACCAACAAAAATAATTTAGTTTATTTATTTTATTCTAAAATTTTAGAAATAATTATGCTGTTTGAAATTATAGAAGATGGAAAAAACCATTGCAAAAGTAAACTTTTCAACTGTAAAATTTTAGAGTTTTTTTTGAAGAAACTTAAAGGAATAACCAATGTTTCGTCTACGGTTCCATAACCAATTATTATGGCAATTAACATTTTGATTTTTTATGTGATTATTTTCCATTAAAAGTTATAAAAAAAAAATGGACAAAACCTTATAAAAGATTTATTAGAGTATTCATATTTATGGCGGTCAACAAAAATTCCAATGTTATTTAAAAAGGTGCTGGAAGAGTCTTTACAATTTATTATATTTTTAAAGAAAACTCAAAATATAAAATAGAAAAATTATTTGTTTAAAAATAAAAAAGCACAAAAAGTCGCTGCCTTTTTGTATCTCTACCAATAGATTTCTTAGTAAACAAAACGTTAGTTGTTTGCAATAAAAGGGGAATATATAATAGTAAATGTGCAAAATTTGTGATATCTACAAATATAAAAAAAAATCCCTTTGGGGTGTTTCATTAAAAGCATATTATTCGAGTAATTACTCTTAGTTCAATAACGCTTCTTAAAATGAGCCATTTGAAGGTTCATAAATGATTTGATGCTTTAATCTCATTCTCTTAGATCCTTTTTTTTCTTTACCCGAAAACATGTTTTTGGTCTTGTCTCAGTATTATTGATTTTTAGTTTTTTGGGAAACATTATTTCAGGTTTAGGGAAAGGGAATTTTTTGTAAAAGTATGATAACAAAGACTTTTTGTTTCCCCTTTACTGTTTAATAGAGTGTTGTAAAACATAATATTTTCAAGAGTTTTTAAAAAAAAAACAGAAATGTTGGTCCAATTCATGATACATTAAAAGCTTAGAAATAAAATACAATAAAAAATATAAGAAACTGTAATTTTTGATTTAAAAAAATATTATATTATTTTAAAAAAAAAATTTTAAAATTAAAAAAAATAAAACATAAAACTTTAAAAATAAAAAATCCAAATTATTAAAAAAGGAATTTACTTTAGAATAATACCATATACAATTAAACAAAAGTTTCAAAAATAAATTTTTCTCTAAAAAATTTAAAAATTTTAAAAAACTTTTGGAACAACCTAAGAAAAAATCTTAAAACACATGTAAAAAAGCTAAATAAGTTTATATTTTTATATTTGGGTTTTTTGCATGATAATAGGGTTCAAAAACAAAACACGAAATTTCACCATTTTTTTTTTACCCCCCTTTTTCCCCCCTTTTCGTAAAAAAAGCGGACCCCCCTTCAATTTTTAAAATTCGTAACCCAAAAGTGCCTCCAAAAAACAAAGTTGGTTTTAAAGGGCCCCCTTGGAATCGAAATCAAAACAAAATTATGATTAGTTGTATTAAATATGTTCTATAGTTTTGTGGCGGATTCATGTTTAGTTTGTATTTTAAAATTCCAAAAAACAAACTGAAATAGTTGTATTAAGTATTTAAAGACAATGTATACATCAAAATACTTATATATGTACATATTTAAAACAAATTATTTTTATCGTGAAAAAAAAAAAAAATTAAAAAACTCAAGAAAAAAATTGGGAAGAATTGTTTTATGAACTGGAACGTCATTACTATAAATATTTTGAAAAAAACTTTTAAACTCTTTGCCTTCTTATTTTTTTAAAAAAAAGCTTTATTTATAGCGTCAATGAGTACATAAAACTGCCAAAATTTGAAGGTCCCCAAAAACAACTCCAATTTTGATTTTTTTTTTAAAAATTTTGTTTTTATTTTTTAATTTAAAATTAGCTGAAGAGAGCAAATAATTTTTTTTTTGTTTAAAAAATATTTTACATTTAAATGGGACAATTTTTTTTAAAACGCTGTTACTTTTTAAATATTAATTTTTTTCATTTTTTCAAGATAATTAAATTTTCTAAAAAAAGTTTCATATAATTTCTCGTATTTTTCATAGTTTTTAAGATATCGTAAAATTCAATTTCTGAGAGAGAAGTTTTCTCAATTTCCGGACTGTATTTTGCTTATAAAATATTTTTATAAGATAGTAACAAAAAGAATATACATAAAAAATTAAAAATGTATATATTTCTTAAATTTTAAAAAATTTAAGAAACATATTTTTATTAGATTTTAAGAAAATATGATACAATTTAAATAAATATATATTTTTTGTTTTCTGCATATACAAAAAAAAAAAAAAATTTATTTATATTTTGGTATTGGAGATTTCATCTCCCTTTTTGTGGTGGGTGGCTATCGCAGTCACTTTCACTGCAAACACTGCAACCGATAAGCAATAAAGGCCACTTTTTTTGCAAGCCCCGTTTTGCAGAAGCAAAATTGATTTTAAGACGTTTTCAGGTGCTGCTGGTTGCGTCATTTTCTGGTTTTAATAATCGTCTTTGCCACCCCATTCTTTGAGGGGTTTAAAAATTAATTTTCCATTGCTGAACTTGTAATTAGACTCTTTTTATATGTTGTTTGTACCTTTTTCCGAGTAGTAAAAGAAGTTGTGCACTTTTATCCTGAAGTGTGCTATAAAACGTTTGTATGGAGTTTATTTAAGTTTTTATTTGTTTTGGAATCAACTTTTTATTAAAAAATTGTTCATAATTTTGATTTTCAACGATAAAAGTTTTAGCAGCTCATAATTTATAATCATTATTAAAATTTTTTAAAAAAATCATTTATACCTTTAGTATAAAAGGCGGAGAGTATCACATCCAGTGAATGCGGGAATAAATAAAATATGCCTTTTTTTTTACATTTACTTAGCATAGTTTTGTTAAATAAACTCGTTGTAAGGCATTATTTTTTAAATGGTTTAAAAAAAAATTTTTTATCATCAGGTGCTAAGAGTCTACAAGAGTCTCTTTTGTCCGCAATGGTATATATTTCATTACCATACGGAAATGCGATTTTTCGTGCGCGTGTCAAATTCTGGGGGGAAATCTCAAGAAGGAAAAAACCATTTCTTTTAAAGAACAATATTTTTTTTTATACTTAGGTACCTGAAAGCAACATAAACAAAAAACATCGAAAAAAAATTTAAGAAAAATTTCGATTATTTATTTTTATTTTTAAAAAAGTAAAACAAAAAAAAAAAAAGGTAATTTTTTTCTTACCCGGGGCCCCCGCCGATTTTTTGTTTTTTATTCTGGGGTTTTTTGGGGCGCTGATCACAATTGGGAAAATAAATTTTGGGGCACTTTTTTTTTTGGTTTTAAACAACTAAAAAAATTGTAAAACTTTCCTAAAATTCCTTCTTCTTAAAACTGATTACAGCCAAATTAAAGATTTTATGGAAAAATTTATTTTATAAGATAAAATTTAAATTTTACCTTTTTTTTAACAAATATTTTTAATAAAAAAAAAGCACAACAAAAATATTATTTTTACCTTTAAAATTCAACAAAATTGTCTGTGATTTTAGACAGTTTTATGTTGGGGGTTTAACACCAAAAGGGGACCCAAGGGGGGGAAAAAAAAATTGAAAATTTTGGGGCTTTTTTTTTTTTTTTTTCTTTTTTTTTTTAAAAATTTTTATAACCAAAAAAAAAATTTCAAAATTTTTAAAATCGGGGCAGTTTGGGCCCCAAAACCCCCTTAAAAAAAAAGGGGTTAAAAATTACCAAAAAAAAATTTCAAGCTAATTAAATCAAGAAAATTAATTTTTGGGGGGTTATGATTTATGGTTATATTTATTGTTCAATTCGTATTATTGTTGAACTCAATCCCTTTTGTATTTCTTTTTGTTGAACTAAAGATGTTGAAGGGGGTGTTCGTGTATGTTTTGGGTTTTTTGATTGACTGTACAGATTTTGTAGTTTCCAAATTCGGCCTAAACAACTTTTGGGATTTAACTTTTTTGGGCTCCTCTATATATCCTTCTGCTACATTGGAAGAAAGCCATCCCCCGTGTCTTTTCAAAATGAGCAAAACACCGCGCTTTCTACCAACATTTGAAAAAACGCCTTAGCCCAGTCCGGGATATTCTTCGTGATTTTTTTTTTTAAGTATTTTGCAACAAGTTTTAAAACACTGATGTAGGACCAACATTTGAGCGTACATCTTGGGTTTTGGTACACAAAAATCTTCTCCCCCATTTTTTAGGCGGAGTCTGGGATTTACGGTAAAGGGACAGGAAATTTAATTTGAATTTTCATTGGTAATGGAAAAATTTGTGAGTTTTTTCCCTCTCGTAAAAACACGAAAGGAAACGCCCATTATCTTCCACATCGTCTAAACTCTAAACGTATTAAATCTCCCGCATGCGCCGAAGATGCCAAACACTAAAATTATTTTGCTAGTAGATATTGTCCATCTGAAGCTTCACAAAAAAATTTGGGTTTCTTTTCTGAGTTAGAACCTTGGGTTTTTTGGTACATATCCACAGCTTGTCTTTCATTAGCGATAGTTTTTTGGGTATTGTTTGAGTATTTTCTTTTTTTTGCCACTCTTTAACATGGGGAATGCCATAAGGTGGATGACTTAAAAGATTTTGGGTTTTTAGAAAAAAAAACAAGAGAATATCGTCACCAAATTTTTTATTCTTTTTTGAGTCCGCCATTCGGGAAAAATGATATTCATTTATTAAACCCGGGTTTCATGGGAATAAATTGCACTTTCTGCCGCTTGTAATATAAATCGGGAAAAACCCGATTTTTTCCAAATCTGAATTCATTTTTTTAAAATGGCATAAATTTACTGACAGAAAATAAAATATGTCATTTAAAAAATAAACTTGTTATGAAATTCATGGATGGGTTTTTTTATAAGCGCTAAAAATTTTTTTGAAAATGTCATTTCCCCGTATTTTATACACAGTTGGAAAAAGTAGTATTTTAGGGAAGATAAAAAAAAATTTATTTCTAATCCCCGGAAGGATGGGGGGGAAAAAAAAAACCAGTAAAATAACGCAACCAGCACACCGAAAAAGTCTTAAAAATCATATTTTGCTGCAAACAGGATGCGGTTCACGTGGCTAAAAAGGTACCTTATTGCTCCCCGGGCCAGTGTTTGCAGTGGAAGTGATCCAATTACCCATCTTTTAAAGATAAAACTCCCGAAGCAAAATATAAAAAAAAATTTAAAATTTTTATTTTTTTTGTATATGAAAAAAGAAAAAATTTAAAAATTTAATAAAATATAAAATATATAAACAATTTTCGAAATTTTTTTTATTTAAATTTATCATATTTTCTTAAAAAACCCAATATAAAATATGTTTCTGAGTTGTTTAAATTTAAAAGAAATATATAAATTTTTAATTATATGTATATTATTTTATGTCACTATTTAAAAAATATCTCATAAAAATTACAGTCCAGAAATTAATAAAATTCCTGCTGTCAGAAATTAAATTCACGAATCTTCGAAACTATAAAAAATACGAGGAATTAAAACAAATTATTTTTGTAGGAAATTTAGTTATCTAAAAAAAAACTTCTGTTACAAATGACAAAATTAAAATTTTAAAAAGTTACGCGTTTAAAAAAAAAAATGTTTCATTTAAATATCATAAATATTGTTTACACAATATAAATTTTTTTTTGGTCTCCCCAAAAGTTTTCTGATTTTAAATAATATTAAAAAAAAAATAATAAAATAAAATGATAAAATCGGCTGTTCTTGAGGATTTCAACTAAAAAGCTTCTTGACTCTAAATTAAGCCCCCAACTCACAAAAAAGCTTTTTTTTTTTGCCCAGAGATGAGCAGGGGGAGATTGTTTTTTATACTTTTTTTGGCTTTTGTTCAAAGGTTGCCAGATTTTTTTTCACTTTTTAGTGCATTAACAAGATATGTTTTTTACATGCACCCCTTTAAAATCCATCGAAAAACCCCCGACTTTTTTTGCCCCCTTTTTTTCAGAATGTATGAACTGCAGAACCCTGCCCGGGGATCTTTTTTCTTGTGCCTTTAAATATTTACGTTTTAATAAACTGCCCCCCACTTACTTTTACTAACTGGCTTTAAGCCTTTATGGCTGTCAAGAAAAAAAAAAGATTTATGGTAATTTTAAAATTTTTAAACCAACCTGTATAAATTTTTTTTGAACCTTAAATCTTTATTTTTTGTATTGTTTTTTTTGTATTCTCTAATGGCTGATGATTTTTACAATAAGGGTCCTTATTTAAGGTTGAAAAAAAAATATAGTTTTTGTAGAGGGTAACTATATTTTATTTGATCTTTTAGGCCCCCCGTTGGAGCATCCTCATACTATAGTCATGGCTTTTTACCCGAAAAAATGTGGCCCGTTTGTCTCAATCTTATTGATTTTTTCTAGTTTGGCCATTATGTTGTTTTTACTACTAAACTAACCTTTTTAAAGACCTAAAAATTTTGAATATAACTTAAAAAAAATTTAAAATAAAAAAAAGGGAAAATAACATTAGATTTAAAAGTAAGCTTTAATATATTGTAGGGGTTTCCGCCATTTTTTCTTTAGTATTAGAAATCATACTTTATAAAAAAAAAAATGCAAAGGGGGTTTTAAAATTTGGGTTTTTTCCCTTTGCAGACAGTCAGTAAATTATAGCAAACTCAATAAAATTAACCAAAGTCGCTAATCCAAAAATTTAGAAAATTTGAAATACTTCCAGTAAAGGGATTTTTAAAAAAAATTAAAATTTGCTTTTAAAAAATTTTTTTTTTAAATTAATAACATCAGTTTTAAAATATTCGTTGCTATTACCAGTCTTAAAAGCTTTTGGGGAAAGGGACCATTTGGTCCTGGTCTTGGGGTAGGGGAACTGAATTTCAGTCTATTTCCCCTATGAATTGCAGTCGCCTGAAACCAAAAAAAAACCCCAAAACACCCAAAAATTTAAAAAATACTCAAATGAAAAATAAAAAGAAAAAATTTAAAAAGGATTAAATTTGGGTTTTTTAAGAATGTTTTATTATTTTAGTTTTTTATAAGAGGCATATTAGTTTGTTTCACTGTATATTTATAAT
>JAHBCN010016739.1:0-19200 GCA_019359885.1 Listronotus oregonensis
CTATAACCCTGCCTCGTTGTTTTAAAAAATGGTTGATCAGTTCCATAATCTAAAAAAAAGGAAAATGTTTTATAAATTTTCCCAAGTGGGGAAAAATAATAAAATTTGAAGCAAAATTAAAATGGATTTGAGTTAGAGGCGACTCCCCTTTGCCAAGGGGGAAAAAAAATATAAAAGTATGGCCCCGGGTTGCCTAAAAATTTTTTTTTTTTTTTGGGTTTAAAAGGTTTTTTGTAAATTTTAGTTACCAAAATCATTTTTTTAAAATTTTTTTCTTTTTTTTCCCCTTAAAGCCTTTTTTTTGTATTTTTTTTTAAAAAACTTTGGGGCCTAAAACCAAATTTAAAAAATCTGGTTTTTGGGAAAAAATCTAAAAAAAAGTCCTTTGCAAATTTTTTTTAAAATTTTTTCCCCTGTTAGTGGGGCGGGGTTTTTTTGATGCCCCTTTAAAAATAAAAAATTTCCATCTCTTGTTCTACTGAGGCTTTTCCAGTATTCCTCGTGTTTTCTGGATCCATTCCCTGGTTTGCCCTCGTGCTGTGTTTGACATCCTAAGGGCAGGTTCTGGTCCAAAGTACGGTGTGGGATCCTGTTCGCAGCTCATCGCTTTTTCGTTGCCTTCTATTCCCGAATATTTTGGTATCCACAGGAGAGTTACCCTGTTGCGTTCTCCCAGGACCTTCAGTTCTTTTTAGCATTCCCATGTAAGCTTGAAGGTTACCTTGGGGTTTACAAGTGCCCCTAGTGCCCCTCAATACTTTTATACAACTGTTTACTAAAAAAATTAAATCCCATTCAATAGTATAAAGCCTAAAGAATATGGAAACGTTGTTTTGCCACCTCTTTTCTGGTCATAACTCTTGGGTTGCCAGGTATAAACAGGTAAGTTGATATTGTACTTTGCACCCCTCGGCTTACTGAAGAAATTTTATACTGAAATAAAGATAATTTTGTATGGGCTTTTCGGGCTCATATGCCATTGTTTGATGGTATTTCTACCTGACATTTCGTCTACTACTGCGGCGGACATAACAGTCAACCGTGAGCCGTCAGGAAGAATACTCCGACCTCGGAACCATCTTTGATAATGTCTGCTGCAGTAGTAGACGAAACGTCAGGTAAAAATACCATCAGACCACGGCCAATAAGCTCCGAAAGCGCATACAAAGATAATTTTATTGCAAAACGAACTTTTTTTACATATCATCAGTGAAAAAAAAATGTATGTATTTTTTATTTAATTTCATGTGTATGCATTCCTGTGCAAAGCCAACCAAAGCAAAAAAAATCATGTAATAGGTTCTTATTAAACAATTTCTAGTAAAAATGAAAAATTTTAATGTCTAAATACAGTACGTCGCAAATTACAATTGACTTGTGATGTGATAAATGAAACCAGATTAGGCTCTGGTATGTGAAAACAGGAAAAACCGAAATAATCCCTCATTTTAGAAAGATGATTTAATTATAAATTAATTCGTAATAGATTAAATAGATAGATTAAATAGATAGATTAAATAGTTAGATTAAATGTAGGTTTACCAAAATAAGGAAATTTGTAGATTAAATATAATCTATCTAATCCCAGTATTAAGAAAAATTAAAAAATCATTACTCATGTATTTTTGATAGATTTATTCCAGACAAGATTTTATTGTAATATAATTACTAAGTTGTATCTTAGATTAAAGTCTTAATAGTATTTTTTATCTAGTTTAATTTAGGCGTCTAAAGGAAAAATACTCGATATTAGTAACACAGCCCCACCAAAAAAAATTGAAGGTCCGAAAGATTTGACCATGGTATCTTTATGTTTCCGGGGTCACTTTGACCCGATCAGGTCACGTACAAGGGCATTTTAAGGTCAAATCGCAACCAAATTTAATGGGGACCTGAGAAACATAAGAATATACTCTTCAAATTTGGTTGCGATTAATTTTGCAGATTGGACCTTAAAATGACCTTTGATCCTAACCTAAAGTTCCGAAAAACTTAGACATGTTATTTTTATGTTTGGGCGCTAACGATTGGGGGTCAGTTTGACCCCATCATGTTAGAGTCAAGAGCATTTCAAGGTCAAATTCTGCAAAATTTCGCAACTAAATTTGAAGAGTGTATACTTATGTTTTGAGGTCGCTGAATATGAATCGTGATCAGTTTGACCCCATAGGGTCATAGTCACTAGATATTTCAAGGTAAAATCTGCCAAATTATAATTTTAAAGATTTGACCACGGATTCGTATTCAGCGATCTCAAAAACATAGGTATACACTCTTCAAATTGTATTACGAATAATTTTGCCAATTTGACCTCGAAGTGCCCTTGACCCTGACCTGATGGGGTCAAACTGACCCCGGATTCGGATTCAGCGACCTCAAAAACATAAAGATACCATGGTCAAGCCTTTTGGACCTTCAATTTTTTTTATTGGGCTACGTAATTGTGCAAATTTGACCTTAAAATGCCCTTGAATCTGACCTGATGGGGTCAAACTGACCCTGGATTTAGGTTCAGCGACCCCAAAAACATAAAGATACCATGGTCAAGTCTTTCGGACTTTCAACTTTTTTTTGTGGGGCTGTGTAATTGGAATATATTCTAACGAATCTGTTGGCAAGAGAAACTTTTCAAGAAATATTTAATTTTCTTACATTTTCAAAAAAAAGAAGTTAATTCGCACTTTTATATTTTTTAAAAACCTTGATTTAATAGCAAGTTTTTGTTATTTGTACTGGTTAATTGTAGTACATGTACCCTGTGGCTAACTTCACTTCTTTGTTTATCTCTTTTGCCCTAATATCGTAATATCCGAACTGTAGTGTCAGTGGTCGATAGTATAACCTATGAATAGAACACCGTATGTATATGCTAAGACTTCTTTGGAGTATTATCCATGTTTGTAGACTATTAACGAACAAAAAACCACTATAAACATTTTTAGGCTTAAATCGTCAAAAAAAAAAGACTTTACACAGTGTGTATAATTAGTGTAATAGTAATTTTATGTTTTGAAAACCCAATCATCAAGATTACGTCCTTGACGGTTATAACAATTTTCCACGAATATTTCACTCATGTATAAATTTTCCCATAAGACACGTTAAAAATCAAAAAATTTCAGCGGAAATTTCACGTTGCCTTGTATGACAAAAAAACCATTTTAATAGTATAATACTCCCATATTTCTTCATTCAAGAAATATTCTCCCTAAATACCGCTTGTGCATAAAAATTAACCAGATAATTTTTATTTAAGCTTGTTATACAAATTCCACTCGTTCTTCGAACTTGTTGAATTATAAATAACAAGCTTTCATGAAAATTATCGGTAATTTTTAAGCACTCGTGGTATTACCCCCGAAAATTCCAAAAAACCCTTGTAAGAGTTTCTCTTGAAATTACTTTCATTTCTTGCCGAATTTTTAGCTTCGATTACGGAAGTATACATTGTTTTTTGGTGTCACATAAAAAAAAAGTCGGCCGGATTTAAATCGGGGCTTCTCGGGGGGCTAGAATATGTCACTACTCTGAATAATTAATTTGCAAAATTTAACCCCGATTCAAAGTCTGTGGGGTTCAATTCCTGCACTAACTGAATTTTATAGGAATGCAATTTCATATCGAAGTGCAAAATTCGCTGCAATGTGGATCTAGGCACACCTAGAGCGGAGGAAATTCTACGAGTCGATATTCTTGGGTTTGCGCGTAAAGATTTTCGAACTTGCTGAATGGTTTCGTCGATGTGTACAACTATTTTGCGAGCTTGAGGCCGTATTTTTGTGTCGATCCTATTCTTCCACATTTCTCAATCCACTGCTTAATTTAATTAATGCTCGGACACTTACTGCTAAGACGTCAAAAGATCTAATGTTCGGCGGACATAAAATGCGCGTTGTTGTCCCAGTATAATGAGCTTATGGTTACTAAATGTGCAATGGCCACACTACGCACTGTTACCTTCTCGCACACCTCCTCTAACCTTAGGAAACTAGCACAGTTAAAAAAAACTCCTTTCTAGGCCACCCTGTATTTTCTGAGCGACCCAGGTATAAAAATTGGACTTTACTTGCGCAACGCCGCGCCGTCACAGTTTATCACCATAACCATAAAAAATGACCCTCAATGACGTTGAAACCCCGTTTTGTTTATTTAATTAACAGCTTTATCTTATAAAATTTTTAATTTTGTTTTAAACGTTGTTTTTTTAGCAATGCTTCTTAATAATAATCTTGAAGTAATTTTATTTATTCCGGAAATACGAACATTATTTCTTTTGATAACAACAATTAGTAGAAAGTTGGTTATAAGTAATAAATATTATTTTATCTACGTTAAGTTATAATAATTATTAAAATCTTTGTATTAGCAATTATAGAGTCACATAAATGTGAAAAAGGACCATAAAAATAATTGAGATTGCAAAACGAGTTCAATTTTAAATTATTATTCGAAACAATAAAAAAATGTTATTTATGCTCTTTCTATTTTTATTAAAACTGAATAAACCGGGTGGTTCAATAAGTTTTGTCGTTCGATAAGAAGGACACGGTTTTATGCTATTCATTTTATTATTTCAATTTTTTCTTAATTTTAATACACTTGTGAGAAACCGGAATACTGTCGAAATACATTTCACGGATGCTATTACCTCTTGTTTTGAGTAAAAATCGTTTCCACCATGAATTTTTGCGGTGTCAAGAGCCAGAAATCAGAAGGAGCTAAAACCGGCGAATAGAGTTGTCTTTTTTTTATCTTTATGACAACTCACGAAGGATTATTATATATGTATATTATATCCTACGGATTATATATATATATATATATATATATATAAAACCTAAGTACCAAAGTACCGTGAGTGTCGGTTTTCGGTGTTTAACCCACTTCTTAGAAGCTGGCCAGTTGGTTAAACCAGTGCCATAAAACCTAACAAAAAAAAAACCATTTCTTCCCCAGTTGTTCCGTCAACGTTGTCCAAGCACTGAAACATACAAATGTTGCATTTCACAGCACCTTTTAGAAACGCGGTAGTGCAACGGATGTTATTTTTTAAATAACTACTACCTAAATATGTCTGCCCGGCGGGGCTGGGATTCGAACCCGGATCGCCGGCGCGGCGAGCCAAGGCTCTGACCACCACGCTACCGAACAGACTAATGATGAGAAATGAGTTTTTTCTTCTGTAAACCAGATCTTTTCTTATAAATTTTAACATAAGTAGGTCCAGAAGGTTAAAATGATGAACTAAGTTTCTATTTTACCAGTCTCGAGGTAATCCACGAACAAAATTCCTTTTGCATCCCAAAAAACTGATGCTTAGATATTCTTAGTCGATTTCTTGACCCCAATTTGCTTCAAAGCCGAGGTATTGAGTTGACACTCCTCTTTTCCCTTTTAATTTGGTTTGGAATCATAAAGTTAGACTCGCGTCTTAACAGTAATGAAACGGCGTCCAAAATCCTTTTTATTTATTCTAAAATACTCTAAATGTTGCTGAGATAGTTGCATTCGGATTCGTTCTTGTTCCATTGTTAATTTTACATGAAACTTTAAACGTGTTCATCATTTTTAGAAGAATAAATCGACAATCCCTATAGTGCCATCTCTTATCAAACGATAAAACTTACTGAACAACCAATTATTTTAAAAAACATACGATTTTTAATTTATTTATTACATGCTGTACTGTAAAACGCACTTTAAAATACTTGGTTTAGTCCGAAAAAAGAACTTTTACAATATTGAGTCCGGTAAAAAAATTACCGGACTAGTCCGGTAAAACTTTCTCAAGGATTTCTGGATATATCAACGCAATCTTTTGGTCAAATTTAAATTTTACGCCAGTACTGACAATGTTTTCACCAGTAAACAAAACTCTTGAAATTCGTTTTTAAGGCAGACAAATAATTATTAGATTGAAAATACATTATTATTTCAAAATATAAATTTCGACAGTACAGTATGAAATAAATTATTGTACATTATTCGTCCGAAACTGCTCCTTCGTCGCCTCGTCCGTAAACATCTCACTTATACTGTAAAAGGTTATTTTCCGAACTTATAACGTAAATATCTATAACCTCTAAACTTCTTAAAATTGACGTTAGAATAATTATCTTTGAATAATTAGCCTAACTTCTTTTTGGTACCTTTCGGTCTGGGCAACAAATTATTGAAAAAGTTAACCCATTACCCATTATATTTAAGAAAGGGAATAAAAAGATAGACAGAACTCTGATAAAAGGGTTCCTGCTTTAGTTTTCACTGTTTATAGAGGCTAAGTTTTCAAATAAGAGGAATTTGTGAGAATTGAATTTTTTTTTAGATGTTATTTCACAGCAAATTGTTGTTAGACCTACCTCTCTTGTAACATCACTTAATCCCTCCTTTAAAGAAGAACCAATTCTCTTCCTGGGGTTTAAATCCTTATGGGAATATAGGGTTTTTGAAATTAGTTCCCATTCCAGTACGTTTCGGAGCTCTCTTGGTTGGTATTTGCTTATACTTACTGGTATACCTAAAAATTAATTAATTTTTTTAGCGATAACAGTATTATAGGGTGTATATTTTATTTCCGTATACAACGACAGAAAAAACTATTTAGGAATTAACAGAAAAAATAAAATCAGAGTAGTTAAGGGGTTTTCACTGTTAACTATGTTTGGTAACCACACACGACCAAGATAAGAATGTGATATTTTACCAAGGAATACTACACATTTGAAAAACGAGTGAAAATCGTTAAAATTGATTATCAAAATTTACTGATATAAAGCTCCAAAAAAAAATAGAAAAAACAATGTCAAAACCAACTTTATCATCACCAAATAGAAAACAGAATGGAAACTTGACAAAAAATCAACATGAATAACTTTGTTACAATAGGCTTCCAGCAAATATATTTTTATTCGCCACAAATTACCCGTTATACCTATTATACAGGGTGCGTCAGCATAACTTCCTATTTTGAAATGCGCGTCATTCAGTCGGTTGATGTCGTAGCGGAGTGCTAGTGGTCTCGTTCGAGAGGCGGGGTTATAAAATTTTGTCTTTGTTCCAACAAGACGGTGCAACGGCTCACACGCAAGAGTACCGATGACTATTTTGAGGGAACACTTTCCAGAACGCCTTATCTCAATCAGGGGCGATTTGCAATGGCCGGCACGATCTCCCGATTTATCTGCTTGTGATTTTTTTCTATGGGGTTTTTTGAAATCCCGTGTTTATGTGAACCGTCCAAGGACCCTACAAGATTTAAAGAACAACATCCAGGAAGAAATTGCCAACATAACGCCTGCTGTGCTTGAAAGAATCATGAGAAGCGCTAAAAATCGGTTTACTCAATGTATCGAGAATAGGGTGACTTGCTCTTCAAAGCTATGTAAAACAAAACTTTAGGTATGTACCAACATTGTAAAAACCAAACTAAAACTTTCTGATTCATATAATGCGTTTTATTACGTTTTGAAAAAAGGAAGTTATGTTGCCGCACCCTGTATTATGAATTATTATTATAACACTTCCGTCAAATATTTTTTATACTAAACTTTATAACAGAGCTACAAGCACTAAAAGTCAAATATAAAACTATGGCTCGAAAACGGTATCTACGTCATGAGCCGCTAACCACACATATTCACAATGCCTCGTCGAATCAAGCCACTGTGGCTAAGTTCCAATATACCCCTCGGATGAGAGCGGGGTGAACAGAATACCAAGCGGACTAATCCGCATATTAAAATACTTTAATCTGTTTTGGTTACTTCTGGCACATGGTGTCAGTAACAATTGTTACTACAACAAAAAATATATTGCATTGGTTTAAAAAGTGAGTAGTCATGACAACTTAACAGGTGTTTATTAATAATGAGCAGATAATGTATTTTTTTGTGTTAATTGTGATGAATTTTGACGGTATAATTGCCCTTTAGATTTATTATGTGGCATATTTAGTTGTCATTAAACCTATTTATCTTAAATCAAATAAAAAACGCGATAGATTTTCTGTTGCAATACACTAATGGAGCAAAAAAACTACTATTGGAACTAGTCAACCCTTCTGTCGTCACGCGGCTCTTTGGTCTGACGGCAAAGGACACGCAATTTTCTTATTAAGAATGGTTTTAGCCAATTGTTTTTAAACTTTACATAGTAATAGTTCTCAACACGCTCATAGATAGTTTCCACGGGCACAAAATCGAAAACCCCCAACCCCCAAAATCATTCTCGAACGTCACTGGGGATTTTCTTATGGAAATGGATTTTGATTAATTGTTTTCAAACTTTGCATAGTGATAGTTCTTAACATGCTTATGAAAAGTCTCCACGGACATAAAACCCGAAACTCTTCCCTCCCCCAAGAGTTGGAGTCTGAAGTCGTGGATGGAGGTATTGGGGGGGTTACATACCACGTAAGAAATCCAGGTACAGTACGTTCCACAATAATTTGTTAATTTCTCATTTTACCTGCTACTGTTAGTCGTAAAACTCAATATACTTTGGTACCCGCATGTTGCTCCGGACTTAAAATTTCCTTTATTTATTATTGTACCTACTTTTTGGTATGATATGTAGGTTATAGGCAAATTGGTGTTGAATATAAAGCATGAATATAAAGCAAAGTCTTTTCGTCTCAGTTCATCAGTCGTTTAGAGTTTGTCAAGGTATTTTCGTGTCAGGACCTGTAACCTTTTAAAAGGTGCGGTGACTACACAATAGATATTTGTCAGGCAACCTATTTATGACTGGGTTTTTCACTGAGGGTTGAAATTTAAATTTTATTGCGGTCAAGGAATCAACGAATTATTGTGAAATGTACCATACAGGGAATGTCAGTTTTGTAACTGTTTAAGTGGCTACAATTCGACAACACTATTAAAAAATTCCATAGAGAAATTATCCAAACTATCAGTCAAAATTATCCCCACTGATCTTTGAGGGTGATTTGGGGGGAAGGGTTGGGGGGTTTTGTGCCCGTGGAGACTTTTGATCAGCGTGTTGAGAAGTAACACTACACAAATTTGAAAACAATTGGTCAAAACCCATTCGCCATAAAAAACCTCAGTGACCTTTGAGGGTGATTTTGGGGGGGTTGGGAGGGTTTTGTGCTCGTGGAGACTGTTTAAAGATTAAAATAAATTTTAGGCAAGGGACTCAACGAAACGAAACATTTTCAAACTTGCAGAAATTAAAAAGGGAAATAAGTACGTTGGCACATTATATTTATGTACTGTTTGTATAATTTGGCTATTAATCATCCGATTTGGCTAAACATCTGGTCATTTATTATTTTATGCCTGCTATACATATAAGAATAAAATAATAAAATATATTGCATATAAATAGGTACACACTTTTATTTGGCACTCAGTATACGTTAAATTAGCATATATCATAGTTTACAAAGATCTTTTGGGTACAAAAAATTTACCAGCAAACTACCAGTACAATCTATTCAAAAGTGGTGTAAAGCAGGTGCGTGCTGGCCCACCGGGATACGGGGGTTTCCCGGTGGGCCCTTAAACCTTACGACACGGCTGAATACGAAAAAAAAACAACAAATAAAAAGTAATAATTATCACCGTTAACGTACCTGACTTAAAACACCCACGCGACACGAAATCGTCCGAGACGACGATTAATTAATTTAACATAGCCTACTGTGGTTTAAAATAATAAACTTTAAATTAATTGCATAAAAAATCAAGATCATCCATTGTGTGTTATATTTTTGAAAAGAGAGTTTGATATGTAATATTTTTAAATTAATAAGTACAGGTTGGGCATTTTATTAGGGTCGTATACATTTTCTCAGAAACTGCAGACTTTTGAGAAAAAAAGTTCGGACAAAAATTACTTGGATTACTTTATGCTTTAAATTAATTTCATTTTCACATATACATTGTCTTGGCCACCAGCGTTCACTTCCTTATTTTAAATGGGACACCCTATATATTATTATATATTTAGATAGCGCTTCCAAAGACGAGTTCAACGATATATAATAGTACGGGTCTGTGTCACAACGTTTCTGTTTTATTGACGTTTTTCTGTAATTTGTGACCTATCTTTAAATTAATAAAAAGACGGTATATATTCCTTTTAAAAAATTTTGTACGTAAAAAAAATTACAAAAGCTTATATTATCTACGTCTGCAGGAAATGTTTTTTAAGTTTTAAAAATAAATCAGTGTTGCCATGTTTTGTCCATCGTAAAATTCCTTGAATTTTTTAAATGCAAACCCCTGTATTACTTATTTGATAGCACTAACTAACAATTACGGAGATACCCTATAAAAGTGTCGAAAATGGGACACCCTGTACGTATTTAATATCTAGTAGGCTTAAATAAATTTCTTGAAAAGTTTTTCTTTTCATATTGGTTTATACGGTTCGGCGATGCCTTGTAGGCCTGCAAGTAATAAAT
The DNA here is from genome assembly GCA_019359885.1 of Listronotus oregonensis. Classification (NCBI taxonomy): domain Eukaryota; kingdom Metazoa; phylum Arthropoda; class Insecta; order Coleoptera; family Curculionidae; genus Listronotus; species Listronotus oregonensis. The sequence continues at coordinate 10,427 of JAHBCN010016739.1, forward strand.
ATTTTCCCGGCCCCTTAAATCACTCCAGCACGCGCCTGGTCTATAGAACATAAAAAAACCAGAATCTGTGAAAAAGTTACCTTTTTTCCTGTTTTCTAATATGGAAAAACCTAAAAAAATAGCCGTTTTTCCTTTTGAAGTAAACAATTTTTATTTATTTGTAATTTTATCGCGATACGGTCTATTGATTCTTTTGTTAAGAATCGAAAAACAAATAAATTATTTTTTATAAAATCTTATAGGTGCATTTTTCGCTGAGAAAAGTAAAAATTAACGCTAAAATTGACCATTTTTTTAAATAATTCATAACTTGGATTCTTTTAAAGTTTGGCAGCTTATATTTTGACTGATACGTTGTTTAAATTGGATTAAGGCGGAATTCATATGGAAAGCAAATATATATATATATATATATAAGTTGTAAAAATAAAATTTGAACTTTACTAATTCGTTTACCACATGCAAATCGGACAATTGCAGTTAATAAGCTGAATCGCCCAAAATGTCACTGCAAAATATTTAAACAGCGCAGGGGTTTTTGAAAAAAAACTACTCGTCAGGCAGCGCCCGCCGCGCCGTTAACCTGTTCTTCTTCTTCTTCTTCCCTGGGAGTCGTCTTGATTCACTACCGGAGGCAGCGCAGCCTCTTGGGCTTTTTGTTCCTAATCTTCCATTTTCCTTCATACCAATCCTCCCATTAGTCTCCCACAAGTCTGTATAACCCCGAGACGGGTTGGTTAATATATTCCTGTGGGCTTATTTTTGGTTGCTCAAATAATGCCTTACTTTTGTGATTCAACGCTTTACATCCGCACAGTATATGGTAGGTTGTTTAATCCCCTTTATCGCACATTCTGCAACTTGGGTCCAGATTGTATGATCCTATCTTGTGCAGGTGCCCTTTTAGGTTATCGTGACCTGTTAGCAACCCTACTATTATGCGAAGGCTTTTCCTACTTTGTCTGAGTAGTTCTTCCTTCGTTCTTTTGGATGAACCCCTTATGAAGCTTTTTCCATGTCTAATTCTACTGAGGTTTCCCGTTAACCTCTTAAAACAACGTATTATATGCAATCATTTGCCGAAATATCAGCTTTTTTACTTAAAATTGGTCCAAGTTAAGATTTTTTTTAAATTAGTAAATTTTAGCGGTTTTTTCGACTCTTTGCTGCAACTATTTTAGAGTGTTTTACACTGGCAAAATGTCGTAGCAACGACCTGTATTCTACTGGCAAAACTCTTACCTGGACAAAACCAACATGATGGTTTCTCAGCAAAAAAAATTTGTTAGGTTAAAGAAAAAAACTATTGTCAGTCTGACAAGTCTGACAATTAACACTATGTTCTAGCTAAAATTTGGCTCGTTTTCTCGTGAAATAGTCTTGTCAAATATCATTCGAGAAAAAATTTTTTAGCAAAATATTTCTCTTGTTTTATTTAAGTGTGTTGCTTTTATGGCAATTTCGTTTATGACATTTTTTACGAAACCACTCGCCTGACGGCTTGTGGTTTTGTTGTAAATGTCATTCATGAAATTGTCAAGCAACAAACTTTCATACAATCGAAATATTTTACCTACAAAATGTTTTCTTTTATTATATTTTATATGAAAAATGCACGGGTAAGGTTTAATAAAAAAATCGGGTAAAATTTTACTTTACGGACACCACGCCGACTTTTATGAATTTTTGCATACGGGGGCTTTTAGGGCGCTGATTACGAATCTAAAATTAGTTTTTTTGGCAACCTCTGGTTTTTTAAGTTATAAGGCCTCAAGTGAACTAACCTCAAATGAACCTTTTTCCAAAATTCCTCCTTCTTGGGAAAATAATTACCACTAAAATGGAACATACACTTATTGGGCACTTATATAAGAAACGAAAACACTAAAATTTACAAAAGTTTATTGCTTATTTTTATTAAAAACACCTCAAATAAATCCAGTTTTTAAATCTTGACAACTATTTTAAATCAGGCAACCAGTTATACATCATATATGTTCTTAAAACGTACAGAAAAGTGGATTCATTTGAGACAGTTTTTACTTAAAATAGACAATAAATTATTGTAAATTTTAGTGTATTGGTTTAATATATAAGTGCCTAATCAGTGTATGTTCCCATTTAGTGGTAATCAGTTTCAAGAAGGGATAATTTTGAGGTTAGTTCACTTGGAGGCCTTATAACTCAAAAACCAGAGGTTGCCGGAAAAAACTAATTTTAGATTCGTGATCAGCGCCCCAAACAACCCCCGTATGCTAAAATTCATGAAAATCGGCGTGGTGTCCGTAAAGTAAAATTTTACCAAAAATCGTTTTGTTTTATTTTTCGATTTTTTACCTAAGTCCCATCGATGGTATCCCGATTAAATTACAAATTAATCAAAATTTTTCCCTAAAAAAGATTTTTTCTAAAAAAAAACTAGGTCAGAACTAACTTTTTTACAGATATTAGTTTTTATATTATATGTACCACTTTTCAAAAGAAGGTACTGGCAGTTCTATTAATTGGGTTTGGGGATTTGGGTCCAAAAGAGCTCCCATTTTTATCTGTAAACTGAGCTAATACAACAGCAATTGGTTTAAGTGATTTTTAAATGTGTAGACTTATGCAATTATTAGTTTTGTCGTTGTATACCTCTTAGTATGTTTCATAAATACATTATTTATTTTTATTCATTGCCCGCCTGCTCGTTTCTTAAATAAATAATTAATTATGTAAATTTTTTAATAGTTTATATATTTTTTGCTTTATTTGGTTCGAAGTGTAATTATTTTAGTTGAAATTTTATACTAATAATAACATCAACTATTATGTGAGATTGCGTATACATTTTTTGCACATTATGAATAAATGCTTAATGACTTACCTAAGAGACTAGTGTCACCTAAATACTCCTGTGCTCCTTTTTTGACAGGGTAAAGAAGCATATCTTTTCCTATATACGCAGATTCCAAAGAGGTTATCCTGTAGCCCAATTCCTGCATTGAATTGGCTATATCCCGATGTAACATTATCGATTTTTGAAGAGCATTTTGAACTTTTAAACCCTAAAAAAAAATGTTTATTTAAGGAAATGTTGTATGAAAACTAAGACATTTTGGTAATTATACAGAATGACCGAAAAATACTTTTACAAAGCTTTATGGCAGACTTTTGAAATCACATAACTTGGTTATATCTAAAATTGCTTTGTTCATCCGGTAGAGAGCTTTACAAATTAAAAAAATATATGGTTTTTTTTTCAAATTTCTGAAAAATGTTCAACTGACTTTAATGTATATTGATGTATGGTCAGACACTATAGAATGACGTTTTTAAGTGGTATGGCGATCGTATATAAAAAAGTAAACGTTTATAACTGTAATAATAGAACAATGAATAAATATTGGAAAAGAATTTTATTAAAAAAAAAAGGTTAACACAAAGAAAATATTACTAAGGCAGATATGCAAAATGACCACCATTTTGTAGAATCCATGTATTAACACTCTTCAATCTTTTTAATAAACATTGAAAAAAGTTCAATTTTATTTTTTAAATAGGCTGAAAATTTAGTCTCTTTTTACTACCCCTAAGCTCAGGAAACGACATCATTTTACTGGTTAGCCAATTTTAATTGCAAAACGAGATAAAGAATTTATATTAAATTATTATTAATATTATTATTAGTATTATTATTATATAAAAATACCACATAAAATATCAACCTTCCGATTTTCATCTGCTTTCCATAAAACGACATCACTTGATTGGTCGCTTGCTCACCTTAAGTATTACGTATCGTGTCGGTCGAATTGCGGCCCAAATCATCGGGAATGTAAAAATAATAGACAAATTGCGCCCCAAAAATAAGGGTTAGCCTAAATAAAATTTTCAGTTAAAAAATTATTACCTGGTTTGACCCAAACAGGATGAAATTATTGCGGCCCGTAATAGATACCATATTGAGAATTATTAAAATTGTATAAATTACTTCTATGTAGGGATAATTTAGACAAATTGAAAAGCCCTTAGTTCTGGTCGGTCATGGTTAGTTCTGGTTAGTTAAAGAGGCTTTTTATTTTCCCAATTATATTTCAGACGTGAAAAATTACTAAAAGTAGGAAAAGTAAACTTTTTCGTTTATGCCGCATTTCTACCATGGCTTAATCAAATTAAATTTATTCTAAGAATTTCTGGGCCGCAATTGTACCACAATAAACTGGAAAAACATACCTCCTATTTGGGCAGCAATTTGATATGCCCTTTCATATTATGAGGAACAGGGACAACTAACTGTTGTAAGAGAATCATGATAAACGGGAAGATCATAGAGTTGGCAGAAAATTGTTTAGCAAATACATGGTGTTTTCCTTTAGAGGTAGAATACATAGTTCCTTATTTCGTATACTAACAATTTCCTTGTCCTCTTGCCATTCGATAAGCCATTCCCTGGACCAAAGCCCTCATTTTTTTGCATTTGTTTTCTAATTTATTTATTTTTTATTGACAAGAGAATGGTTGAAAATGCAAGTAAAGATGTATCTTTGTATGTATCATCAAAAATATGTTTTATATCGATCATTGGTATCATGGAGTTTTATCCTTCATTTGAGTCGTTTTAAAGGTTTTAATAAGAACCATTAATAAAAAAAATGGTTAATTAAAAGGTAAGCAGTGTTGCAAACAAAAAAGTTTTTTCGGGTAAAAAAGACAATGCGTTTATGTGTGTAATAAAGTTTATTAAAAAAATTGTATCCAAATTGTAAATATGTTCTGGAGAATATATAAATGGTTGGTTCTGGCTAGTTATCGTATGGCCGATTTATGTTTTAAGAAGTACTCGCCAGGAATTGCTATCTTTATATACAGGGTGCTCCTTATTGATATAATAATTTTAAGAAAAAAAATCATATGAATTTATGTCCTAAATGTCCTAACTTTTGAACTACAACGTGATAAAGTTTTAAAAAAAAATATGTTTTTCTACGATTTTTGGTATTACAACACTTCCTTAGAAAGAAGGTAGTAAAAATTATTTAAGTGTTGAAATAGCCGTGGTTGCAAAGACCTACCATGATGATCAATTTCAATTTTTACAATATACAGGGTTATCCAAATTAACTGTTCGCCATTGGTAACTTTGTTATTAGTCATAATACAAAGTGGTTTAAATTAACAAACTATTAGCATTTTTTACGTTCTCCAAGATTATAGAATGCAAAAAGCAATTGACAATCATGTATTTGAGTTTAATGATAAAATACTATTTTTAAATGGAACACCTGTATATTGTATCACGATTAGAAACATATTTTCAAAAGCTTTAAAAAATACACGCCTATCTTTAATAGTTTCTGATATATGGACATCGACATACTTTGATAAAAAATAGCATTTTTTTAAATGGAACACCCATATTATAACGCCAATAAAAAAAAAAAAAACTTTAAAAAATACAAAATTTGACATGACTGCTTTTGCAGTTTGGGAAATATGATCATCCAAATATAAAAAAAATTTTTGATGTTCATTAAATTTGAATTGCTTAACTTGACAACAGCTGCAAATATAATGGAAATAAAAAAGTATTTTTCAAAATTTGACTTGGGAAATTTCAAAAACTTTTAAAGATAGTCATATCAAAATTGGTATTTTTAAAGTTTTTTAAATATTTTTTGGGGGATAATATAGAATGTTCAATTTAAAAAATGTTATTTTTCTATCAAACTTATATCGATGTCCTTACCGAAACTATGAAAAGGCATGTATTTTTAAAGCTCTTTAAGATCTTTTTAATGGTGATACAATATAAGGGAATTCATTTTTTAAAATAACGCTATTTTATCCTTAAACTAAAACACGAGAACTGTTTTTTGCATTCCTTTCTTAAAGGCCGTAAAAAGAATGTAATTTAAACCATTTTGTATTTTGACTAACAAAAAAATTACCAATGGCGAAAACAATAAAAAACCTTTAAATTTTAGCATAGTTATTAAAATTAAAGTGGCTTAAACGCTATATTTAAATACTACTTTTTTAATAACAAATATTGTTTAGAAAATCCGAACGCGTAAATCTTTAAACATTAACATCCGTATTTTTGTGTAAACTATACATACATTATACAAACTTCTGCATAATTTTTGCAAAAATAAAAAACCAAGATCAAAAACAGTTCAAGAAATTGAGGTCATATACATCTTACAACTTATTTATTGCACTGCCGTTTAGGTTAAAGCAATTTTACTGAAATATTTGGCAAACACCGTATACCCAGTGACTCAGATAAAATTGTACTTTAAACATTAAATTTTAAAAAAAAAACCCCCTAAATAACTACATTGTACTTTTAAGTTAATGTTTTTACCGATATGTTTGGCAAATACAATGTACCGACACACTCAGATAAAATTTTCTTTTACATGATCCGTAGGCGTACACAGTATAGTGGGTAAAATTTGGAAAAAAAAGTCGCTTGTTATCAGAAAAAAAACCGCGTAGAACCAAACCAGACTTATGGGATTCTTTAATGATATAATCGTGTACACGAAATCACTTTTTACGATATTTTTTATGGTCGAGAACTTTTTTTTTCGAAAAACCCAAAAAAAAAGACGGTTTTCAATAAAACACGTATTTTGACTTCTCCCTGCTATATCTTTAATAATATTCATGCTATCAAGTTAAAAAAATTTTTAGAAAAGAGCACAATAGCCTTCGAACAACGTCCCATTTGAAGCTGATTTTTTTTTTTGTTAAATTTTTAAAATAGTACGAAACTCAAAATTGTTATTTTTAGTTGGCATTTTAGGCAATCGAGAAAAAAGTTTATTATTGAAAATTAAAAACATACATGCGGTACAAATTGTGTAATGTTTAAAAAAAGTTTTTAAAACAAACATTTTTTAGGCTCCTTTTAGTTTTGAATCAGGATATTTTTCTAACGGCGAAATAATATTTTTTGCGCGCTTGGAGCGAGCCGGCCGACTACAAAGATCTTACGGTCCGGTAAGTGTAGTAGGTAGTTAAAGTTGTATCAACAGGTTTAAAACGAATCTAAGGGCCCTTAAGTTGTTTAGAAAAGAAAAAAATTTTAAATATCCAAAACAGGTGGGTAGATTTTTAAACTTATACAAAAAATATCAATCATTGTTATTAATTACCCACCTATTTAGTAGGTTTATTAAACTTTTTTTATTGGTTGCTGGTAAAGAAAACCACCCACGAGATTCGTTATTTTTTTATTATACATTCAAAACTTCATTATTTTTTAAACATTTTTAGCAAAAAAAAATTGCTGATGCTTTATGTCTTTTAATTAAATTTGAGAAATATAGTACATACAAAAATATAAACTAGGGCTTGTTAAACGTCTTTTAAAACAGGAATATATAATTTTTTTTCCATATAAAGAGATGATACGATCTATTCTTTGACATGTCTGAATGCTGCTTGGGAAAAAGCAATGTTGCCAGACTTTTTGTAATAATTTAATAAGTTATTATTGAAGGTTGTTTTTTTAAAAAAACTAACCAGAACTAACAAACAACAACTTTCAAACTATAATCTGTTCCCAGTTGGGTTAGGTTTTCCTCGTTAAATGGTATTTTTTTAATTATAAATGCGCCGTTCTGGTCGGTCATGATTAGTGCTGGTTAGTTAAAGCGGCTTTTTATTTTCCCTAATTATATTTGTAACTGGCTTGAAATTCTTTTTGATTTAATGAAAATTATTTTTTGGTAATGGCAAAGTTTTTTATTATAAATTAATAATATTTCCGTTTGGAACACTGTAATCGTCTTGAAGCGATGGAATTTATTACATGTAAATTAAATTTTATTTTAAAAATGTCAAATAATAAATTTTAGAATTTTTATTTTCGCTTTTCTTGGTGAAAACCACTCATCCCATTTTTTGCTTAAATAATACTTAAAAAAATAATTTACATTGCAAAAATCGTCCAATTCCGTAGGAGTTTTTTACAGACCCAAAAATGTAATATGTAAGTAGGCGCTTCATTAGTAGCATTTTACGTAAATTTAATCCATTTCTGCCTTAAAATCTGTAATAATGATATTGCAGGAACGAAATTTCCCCTCCCACAACATTTTGGGCCTTCTTTCCCCACAAGTACATGTTGGAAATTCAATTTTGGGTTGAATAAAGCCGACTACGTATTATGGCAGCAGCTCTTAATAAAGTTTAAATTTTGGACATTTCTTCAGGAAGTAAAAGATCTATCTGAACATCACTACCAATACTCGCAGAAAAGGTAGATATTGTCGAACTATTTTCGGGTAGGTTCGGAAATTTTCCTATTTTTGTGCTATTTTATGTTTCTTTCAGAGATGCAGGGTCTTCATTAATGTCTGTAAACCACGGACCAAAAATGTTGCGGGTTGCCTATTCAAGGTTACAAAATTTAATAAAATATCCTAGAAAACTCATTGGCGCCGTGCATTTTAAAATCGATTTTTAAATGTCAAAAATATTTTGTTTTTTAGGTTAGAAAATTTACCATTTATCATTTTTTTAATAATTGTAATTTGAGCCAAGTTATTACAGCTTTTTTGGATAATTTTTGTATGCATTTAGTTTAAAATCTCTTGTTTGTCAATAATTTGGTTTGCTGATTTGGGAGAAAAAATGTTAGTCAAGGAAACGAAGTCATGCCGAGGTATTTTTTGTGGAGTAAAATGGTTTGAATGCGGTTTTTTATTTTTATTCGTATCGACGTCTACAAACTTTGTAAACAAATTGAATTATTGGAATAGAAAAACTTTATTTCTGCA
>JAHBCN010016740.1:0-19059 GCA_019359885.1 Listronotus oregonensis
TACTGTAATTAATTAAAAATAAGTTTGTAATTCAAAATTGGAAAATACTTAACGACGATAAACCACTCAAAGTGTTTACTTGAATTAAACTAATAAACTTATTTTTTTTCAGAACTATCAAACCCTCACATGATAAAATGCGAGAAAACTTACGAAATATGCGAAGGATGTGGCCAAAAAATTCACGACAGGTACCTTATGAAGTGGCAGATGCGAGCTGGCACAGGCTACTGTCTGTGTTGCAGTGTGTGTGGAGTTCTTCTAACACATTCATGTTACACAAAATATGAAATTATATTGCAAGGCTGACTATGATAGGTAAGAATGTAGAAAAAACTGAAAAAAATAAGTATCTGCCATTAGTCATTATCTATTTTGATTTTTTTGACTTTTCTTTATTAAGTTGTGCAAAAAATTTTCGTAACTAAAATATTTTCCTCTTACACACGAATCAACCACGCTGTTTATCATTTCAATTGAAAGAATTAATTTGAGTAATATTATTTGTTTAACAAGCCTTTTTGTATTTTATGTTTTATTATTTTTATTAATATTTTTTAATTAATAATATTTAAACATTAAATATAAATAACTTAACGATAAATTACGCATAAAAAGTTTTAAGGAGTTTTTAATTTACGTTATTTTAAAAATACAATAATATTAAAATTATGCACAAAATATAGATATAATACATAAAAGATAATAGGAAAGCAAATAAATAAAAATTCCATTTTTATTAAAAAAAATAAAACATCACATAAAAATGTATTAGTATTTTTATTCTCATCATAATTTTTTTAATGCATGATTCTCACGGTTTCATTCTTAGCTAATTTTCATAGAAACTTTAAAGTTAAAGTCATACACTTTAAAAAATTAATGTAGGGGTGTGACAAAGAAGAGATTGTAAGACAATAGGTCCATTTCTTAAGATGTTTTTGAAAAAACTATTTAGTTTTTTTTACTCTCCAAATTTTAAGTAGATTTCCGACAAGCAGACGTTTTCCAAAAGCATAATAGGACCAAAGAATCAGCCCCCCTACGGTTTTCGGCAACAAAGAGACGCTGCTTTTATTAAACGCCCCGACGCCTCGCGTCATATTAGACGCGTCCCGACGCTTCACAAAAGCCCAGAAACGAATATTTAACAGAGATGTACCGTCGTCTCGTTGTACCCGAACCTATTTTATTAAAGAATTTTTATTCTTTTTGCAAGATTTCTACCGGAAAAGTATGTCTATATTTTCTTTTGTGTTCAGGTGTACTTTTATGCTTCAGTTGAAACGGTATTGCAAATTTTTAGGGATAAAAAAATATTGAAACCGTGGAATTTAAGGAAAATTTTGTATATGCAAAATTTAATTTACTTGAATTACGAAATTGTCCTTTATTTCATGAGCCTAACAAAGGTATTTAAAGCAACAAAACTAAAATATATAAATTACATATTTTGAATTTATAGTAACAGGAAGAGATATTTCACATTCTACCACAAAATATTCACAACGTATACCTGGCAATCTTTAGCGCCTGTCATAATATGACATACGTAAGGTCTTAGGGCAGGACTAACACGATACACTTCATAATAGTCTTGTTACCCACGGTTTTTATCCTAACCCTTAGATCTATAGTTATCCTTTTAATCCATGTTTTTCTGTTGCTATAAATAGATACTATTGTAGCTTCCCCGAAATAAAGCTAAGGTGGAAGATCTTTTCGTCTCCTGTAGTTATTTTCACGGCTTTTACACGGATGAATTATGTAGTATGAGTCCTTTCTTAACAACTTTTCATAAGGCAACAGAAAGTGCTTCCCCTATGCATCACTTAAAACAACATCTACCAACGATTGTCCAGAATATGGGACTTGCTATTTGCATGACCTTCTCTTTTATAAATTCACTGTTACTTAAGATTGTCAGACTTTAATAAAATAACCAAAATAAAGAAACTATTGTTATATTTATTTAAACTAAAAAAAAATTTTTTCTTTTAGGATATTTGGAGTTAAGTGTTCGAGGTGTGGAGATAGACTGCTACCGCAAGAAATGGTTATGAGAGCCCAACAGCACGTTTATCATTTGCCATGTTTTGTCTGTGTGGTTGTTGTCAGCCATTACAAAAAGGTAAGAAAAGTGAAATTTAACATTCGAAAAAAAATAATTTAGTTAAAGTTAAAGCACAGAAAGAGGTATTTCCATATAAAATCTTATTTAATATTTAACTTTTTCATTTTTTTCTTTAGGTGAACAATTTGTACTTCGAGCGGGACAACTTTTTTGTAGGCAGGATTTTGAAAAAGAATTATACCTCATGCAACAGGCTCACAGTGGTGATGAAGATCTGCTAGACGAAAATATTAGACCTAGAGATGGTAGAAGAGGTCCAAAGCGACCTAGAACGATACTGACCTCAGCACAAAGGAGGCAATTTAAGGCTGCATTTGAGGTACCTATTTTACTTTTTAAAATAATTGTGTTTAAAAATTCCTTTAATACCTTTTTGTTTATTACTACCTATTTTAATATGAGACACACCTATTTATTTTTTTAACACAATATATAATAATATGATATATTTTTCTTTGCAGGTTAGTCCGAAACCCTGTAGAAAAGTTCGAGAAGGATTAGCGAAAGAAACAGGGTTAAGTGTAAGAGTGGTACAAGTATGGTTTCAAAACCAAAAAGAGTAAAAATGAAAAAAAATCCAAAGAAAACAGAAGCAGGAGGATGGGAAATCACCTAGTGACAAAGAAAAGAGTGATAAAGATGACAAAATTATTAAGCAGGGAGTCAAGTCCGGCGAGTAGCGAATTTGGAATGAGTATAGGCTATAGTTCATCAGGACAACCATTAAACCCTAATATGCCATACTCACCTGATGGTAAGTTTTATAATATTGATAAAAATTACAGGGTGTCCCATTTCGGTACTTTTGCGGGGTATCTCCGTTATTTTTAACGTTAGCGGTGCGGTTTTTCGCGAGAGGCTACTTTTTTGTGAAGCTAAAGATGCCGTCAACGAAATTTTCATAGCCCTTTAAGTTTTTCCAAAATACAGGGCATTTTTGAAAATATTGCATTTTCCGGTATCCTTCAACTTATCGAAAAGGTAAAATAACACTCTTATTGAATTTTTTATGTAGAATGCAGTGGTGTAGATATTTTTTGTTACATAGTTACTATTTTTGAGTTATAAACCAAACTTATGTTTTTTTTTTAAATGGGACACCCTGTATATTTATAGACTATAAAATTTGTCTTTCTTTTAACGTTTCAAAAATATATAATAGTATGCACTTTTTCTTAAAAAAACGCAAATAAATGACAATTTTCTAAAACTAAATGCATAATTTAATAGTAGGCCATAAATAACAATAATTAAACAACTTAACGGGTAAAATAACACTCTGATAGATTTTTTTCCGTAGAATGCAGTGGTGTAGATAATGTTTGTTATATATTTATTATTTTTGAGTTATAAACCAAGAAGATATCCAGAAGAAAAGCAACCGTTTCTTGAGATATTGGCTCGTTTAAAAGGTAATGTAGTTGAGCACGAAGAGATAAATGTTTTGGGATATATAGAAGCAACACATTCGTCCTCATGTAGAAAACTTGAGAAGGAAATTGGTGTGCCAAAAACTGACACTCAGAAGATCTTGAAGAAATACAAGTAGCATTCATATAAATTTAATATAGTGCAACATTTGGATCCTGGCAATGCCGAGCGCCCAGATTCCAGTCCAGATCTGGCGGTGGAAAAAGAGCAAGTGCATGAAAAAGCCTTGTGAGTGTGTTTTATCAGTGATATTTGCAGCAAATCGATGGTAACGATTTATTTGGCTGACTTGTTATTTGGTCAGACGAATGCTTTTTTTCAAGTGTGGGCATTTTTAATAGTCACAATACCAGGAATTGGCATACAGAAAATCAGCATTTCATGTTTAAAAGGGCACAACAAGGACGCTTTATAGTTGGAGTATCATGTTTTATTTTGGGCAGACAAATAGTTTGTAGGATTTTTGAAGGAGGTCTTACAGCACGTAGGTACCTAGAAATCCTTGAGGAAGTTATTCCAAAACTATTGGAAAATATTCCATTAGCCCAATATAATGCTGTTAACCTGCATTTCTTGATAGTACCTTTCCTTAAAGATGAAGAGGTACCAACGGACCTGTTAGATGGCCTCAACGATCTCCAGATCTCTCAATTTTAGATTTTTTTATGGGGCTATATACAAAATGAAGTATACAAAACACGATATGACAGCATAGCAGAACTTCGAGAGGGAATTCATTTAGCCTTTCAAAACCTGCGAAGAAGACCAATTGTTCTTTTTAATGCTATTAAAAAAATTACAAAGATTTGTCAATTTTGCATTAGAGAAAGTGGTCGTCATTTTTAACATCACCTTTAAATTTTTTTAAATGTTTTTTTTTTATTTGTTATATTGTTACTTTAGGCTACAGAACGGTTGTTACAAACTAACTATTATAAAAAAACTGTATGAGTACTTTTGAAAATGTCATGCATTTATAAGAGGATACCTACTTGCAAGGTATTCAATTCTTCGTTAGTAATATGTAACTTTCAATTGTTTATTATTGTTATGTTGCATACTATTATATATTTTTGAAATGTTAAAAGAAAGAGAAATTTTATAGTCTATAAATATATAGGGTGTCCCATAAAAAACATATAAGTTTGGTTTATAACTTAAAAATAGTAAATATGAACAAAAATTATCTACTCCACTGCATTCTACGAAAAAAAATCTATCACAGTGTTATTTTACCTTTTCAACGAGTTAAAAGATAACGGAGATACAAGGGGGGTCTCAAAAGCAATATTTTTAAAAATGCCCCGTATAACTAAAAGTTGTTAACGGCATCTTTAGCTTCACGAAAACCGCATTCCGCCAACGTTAAAAATTACGGCAAAAGTACCCAAAATGGGACACCCTAAGACACAAATTTAAGTTGGGAAGATTAACTAGTTTTCAAAAAAATCGAGTTAGTTACAAAAAGATGCTTGCCATTATCGCGAATTGTTGGTAAACAGAGTTTTAGATTTTAAAAATAGAAATAGATCCATATTAGAGCCAATGCTACGAATGTCTATAAATATGGCGGATCTATGCCGATCATTCTCTGGTCTATTAAAAAAATAATAGTTTTAAAACAGATACCTTAAAATTACTTTTTTACAAAAAAAGTATTTGTACTAATGCAGTTTCTTTAATATCAATTAACTAATCTACTTTATTTTTTAACAGACAACTATCCAGCGCACTCAGGTGAATCCTTCTGCAGTTCAGACATATCTCTAGATGACAGTACAAATTTTGACCACTTAGACGAGGGGACTTCCGATGCTCTGTCCTTACAAAATTTAGAGTTGCAGTCCCAATCGCACCATAGTGACAATGCGACGTCTTCGGGCAGTGTGGCGAATCCCATTGACAAACTCTACCTCATGCAGAATTCGTACTTTAGTACGGAGCAGTAAAAAATATTTGTTATTTTTTTATTTAATTTTGTTAATGTTTTATTTTCTTATAAATCGAACAAATTGTTAGATTTTTTTTGCGAACTAATTGTTTTGAACCAGGACATGTTTGAATATAGCCGTCGTTCTATTCGTATGCCATTTTATCAGTCACCGATACCACAGCTTGATTTTGTGATATAAACTCAAAATAAATATCAAAAGGGGGGGGGAACCCCCCGTGCTACAAGTGACGTCAAGCACTGCCATTTGACTGTGGTAAATCAAATAATAGCGGTTGTACAGATAAACCTATGTTGCCAAAATTAACGGGGGTAATACAACGAGTCTTAAACATTACCGATAATTTTTTTAAAAAACTTTTATTTATAATTCCCCCAGTTCGAAGAACGAGTGGGAAATTTTTAAAAGCTTGAAAAAAAAATATCGGGTTTAAAATTTTTTTCCCGGGGGGGTATTTTGGAGAATATTTCTAGATTGGAGAAATATGGGAAAATTATACTTTTAAAAAAGGTTTTTTTTTCATAAAATTTTTTTAAATTCATCCCCCAAAAAAATTAAAACTATAACTAAAATCTTTTTTTTTTTTAATTACTTTATCTATTTCTTCATCGTGTACATGTACCAAATCGACCCATTTGACTGATTTTGACGTTTTAATTGACAATACAAACACACGGTTCGATTGTTCTGTTTTTAAGTAAGTGGAAATCCACTTGTCTGGGCAAGGGAAATTTTAATAATTTTTATTTTTAACGTGTCTTATGGGAAATTTATACATGGTGAAATAGTCTCCATAATACTTTTCCGTAAAATCAGACTGAATTTTTTTTAAAATTAAAATTTGTCTTTAAACAAATTTAGATATATAGAAGAGATTTATTATAGTTAAAGTTAAAATAAATTATTACTCGTTAGTTTAAAGAAATTAAAACTAAAAAATCACTTTTTTTAACCTATGAAAATCACTCGTTTTATATCCTGATATCTTTTTTATTCTTCATGTAAACTGGACAACTGTATTTTATTTAAAAAAACAATTTTATTTAAATTTGGTACTGTCATAGCGATCAAGATTTAATAAGCGGGCAAATTAAATTTTTGCAATTATTCTCCTTTAGAAAAACTACTTTGGGGCAACACTGATGTATACCACTTCGATTAGGCCTGTTTAAGGTTATGTGTCTGTTTTAAGTGCGTTCGTTGTTGCCAGTGTCAAATCAGTGATGGCAAATACTTCCCGGTCGCGGGAGGAAGGTTCCTACTTTAACGCCTCTGCGAGATTTTAGGCAACCTAAAAAGTTCCTAACCAAACCCTTTTTTTTTTATTGTTTAGTGAGTTTTTTTCCTTTCGTTGGTAATTGTTTACAAAAGGTTTTTTCTGTATTTTACTATTATTTGGTTAATATTTGGTATACACACCTTCTGTTATTCATTAGGAATACGTTTATCCAAAAAAAAAATTGTGTCGTCAAATATAATTGGGATAAAAAAAAAAGCTGCTTTGCTTACCAGAACTAACCATGACCGACTAGAACTAAAAGCTTTTGAATTTGTCTAAGGTCGGTCATGGTTAGTTCTGAAAGCAAAGCGGCTTTTTATTTTACCCAATTATTTTCAGACTTAAAATGCGGAGACGTCATTTTCGTTTCGAGTTCTTCCAATGTCCGCTAGGTGTGCTACGTAGGAATCCTTCCCCCCGCGACCGGGAAGTGCAAATATCCATATAGAGAATCATTGCTGATTATGCAGTGCGCTTATGGTGGCAAAATTTATCAATTAGTATGTGAGGGAAATTGAATTTTATACTGATCGCTATTTATAGAGTACTTATAAATTGATTATTAAAATAAAAAATGTTAAACCTTGTAATTATAAAGAGTAGATTTCAAAAAATAAACGTCCCGGATTTACGGGTACCATCTGGGCTAAAGAAATAGTAAAATAATATCATTATAAATATACAGTAGGTACATAATGTATGAAACAAATTTATTATTTGCTTAAGAAAAAAAAAATTAAAAATATCCTTGAAGACGTAAATAATAATTTCAAATTGCACATATTTGACATAAAGTATAAATATACATGGTGACTGATGTAGTAGATTTGACGTCAACGACGATTTTTTAAAATGAGACCCGAATATTTTATTGCATATTTACAATCTTCAAAAAGAGCTATTTTTAAAAACATAAAAACACCTATGGTTTCAGGTGGCAATTTCGTGGTTACAGGGTGGTAAAAAATTGTTTACATTATGTAGAGAATTAATTCATTATTTGGTAAAGCAAAAAAAAAAATTTTCTTGAACACGTAGGTAATAATTTTGCATTTTTTTAGATAAAATACAAATATACAGGGTGCCTCCTGTAGTAGATCTGATGTCATCGACAATTTTTTTAATGAACCCTCATATTTTATTGCAGATTTATAACCTCTAAGAAGAGCTTATTTTAAAAATATCAAAAATTTTCATGACTTTAATTTTGTGTAAGTGGGTACAAGCAATACTTGAAAACGCTTTTTAATATCTGTCAAGTATTTAAGTAATATTATTAAATTACTTATGCATTTATCTACTTCGCAAATAAGGATAGAAATAATTATGTACACAATGCTTTAATACCCTGTAACTAGGATATTGCCACCTAAAATCATGAGTATTTTATGTTTTAAAATCTGCTCTTCTTGGAGATTATAAATTTGCATTAAAAAATGGCGGTTTCTGTTTTAAAAAACATCGGTAACAACGTATCTACTACATGAGTCACCCTATATATTTATATTTTATATCAAAAAATGTGCAATTTAAAATTATTAATTATTATTTACGTGTTAGATGAAATTAGCTTTTTTTTTGCAAATAATAATTTATTCCATAGATTATGAACACACTGTACAGGGTGGTGCGATTTCGACTGTTTTAACAGGAAACTCGTATTTCCTGACCAGATAGAAAAAAATTGACATGGTGTCTTGGGCTCGATTTTCGAAAATAGATGAATGGTGAAAACAGCATCCCGAAATCGCTATCGGTATCCGAGATATAGGGCGTTTTTCATTTTTTGTCCATTTTGAAAAAATTCGTAAGTCCGTCATTTTTGAAAACTTCCCAAAACGGTGTAAACATTCTTAAGGCACTTTTTTAAGTGGAATCCATTGGACTACTCAGATTTTTAAAATTATTTCTAGTTTCGTTGAAAATATATAAAGCTTAGTTTTTTAAATATAAATCATAGTTGGCCATGATCTCAAAAAATTGCTTATTTTTGCTCTTTCCCAAAGATATATTATTATTCATACTTATCTTTGAAATTGAGCAAGATATTTCAGTTTTTAATTTTTGCTATAGTAGGCCATGGAAAAAAAAAACGGCACTTGTCAGTCAGGTAAATAATTTATCATTTCTATCAGTAACTGATTGGAACTCTGTTTTATTTGAGAGGATGGCAAAAATGTATGAAAATTACGAGAAAGTTGACATGTTAAAGTGCCATTTCCTGTCTGGTGAAAATTCCGAGGCCGCAAGTGAATTATATTTGAATAGATTTCCTGAACGTCGTCATCCAGAGAGAATCGAACCAATAATAATACAAAAAAATTCAGGATTAGTGATTCAGTAATGAAATGCATGTTTATAAACAGCTCGTCCTTACGAACTTACAAAACTAACAAGAGATGCGCCACAGCTTCTATAGGGGCAACAATCGTTTTGACTGATTTATATTGGCATCTGTATTCTTATATGTTTTTGGTTTGGTGGATCTTATTACACAAAGTCTAAAAAAGTATTATTTTATTGTTACCAATCTGTCAATTCCTAAAGAATATTTTAAGTTAAAAATAAATGTTCCTTTAATAATTTCTAGTCATATAGTTTTGTATTCTTGTTTTTTAGTATTAAATTTGTTGAAATTTTTGTGAAATAAATTTATTTTTGTAAATAATATTAATTTATTTAGTTAAAATTATTTTAGTTTTTAAACATTTTTAATTCCAGATTGTAACTATGTTCTTTGTCTCCTCACAACTTATGAAAATATTTTTTTAATGATAAAATGTGTTTATAAACATACTTAAGTTTCGTATCTTTTTGTAAATAAAATAAATTATTGCATTTTAAGTAATTTAGGACAAAATCTGGTCGAATTAATAATTGTGATGAATTATGAATTATATGCCAAAATATAGTGTTTAATATTGCCTAGATTTTATTATGTATATTTTAAATAAAATATTTTAAATTGTGTGGTTTATTTTTTACATTAAAAAATCATACCTAATATCATTTATACAGGGTTCCCCATAATAGACTACTCATTTTAATTGCTCAGTAAAATTTTAAACCCTAATAAAACTATAATTTTATTACACTTAATTACAATTCACTCTTTGGGATTTACAATAACATATGACTTATCCAAACTTTTAAAAATTACGTCTTTTAAGTGAGTGCCATTAACTTCAGAGCACTACAGGGTTCCCAATCTCTAAATATTTAAGTCCTGTGTTAATAAACTAACCATTAAGATCCTCATGGTAAGTTAGTACTTTAGCCTTTGTTGACTCACTGAAGATAAAAAATCTTTCTTTATATGTGACATGCAACTGTCCAAAGAAATTTTTATTTACATCCCACATGACCTAGGCACAAACCAACAGAAAAGTTACTAGTTTTTATACCAAATGCTTTATTTTAATGAATTATGGTTGTATCAATACATAAATCAAATAAATTAAATATTACACTTTCATTTCAAATAAAAAAAATATCTCATGACAATCCTTATACCTATACAGTCACTTAATAATAGTTTTACAGTGTTTAAAGGGTATTTAAAAAAAATATCTACCCACATTTTTTTATGTGAAAAAAAATTCTTGTACCCTAATACAAAATAAAACATAAATATTTAAAGTTATCGAGTTGGTGCTGACGCTTCTTTCCTTGCTGCGTCTTGAAGTAGTTGAGTATCGACCTCATCGGCTGGCAATTGAACATATCGTACAACCGAACCTCGAATAAAGCAGTTCTTTACTGACAGCTAAAAAAAATACATAAATTTTGGTTCAGTTAATTGTGTTTATTCAGGAAGGCAACATAAACGAGTTTATAAGTAGCAAAAGGAAGACTAATGGGTTTGAGCCCTGTTTTTTAATAGTGCTTACCATATGAGGGTATTTTTCTGTGTCTGTTACACTTATATCAGTCAGTTTAATATTGAGATACTGATCCACTGAATGTAGAGTCCCACAAATGCTAAAATATACAGAAATATTACAAAAAAACCTTTAAAAAATGCAAAACAAATAACTAACCTCAAATCATTTTTAAGCTCCACAACGACGTCCTTTCCGACGAGGGATTTGAAAAAGGAGTAAAATAGCTAAAAACCAGTAAAAATAAAAGTTAGTTCAAAAATTTAAAGTAAATTATTAAAAGTTTTACCATCTTTTTAAATTTGTTTACAACAGCGCTTGTGCCGAAACTTAGGTTAGGTCGAATACTCCAAATGACATTTGGAATATTTAAATTTAATATTCGGATGTTAAAAACAGAGCTGCAGTGGCGTCATCTAGAGGCGACTGGGGTTGCTAGAATATTAAAAATTTAAATATTAATACAACTCCATTTTGGATTTGTTTTCAAATCAAATTATTTGAAATTATATAATTTTATTATTTTAGGATTACTCGTGTATGTTGGATTCCAATTGCTCTGTGCCAATTTGAAGGTACAGTTTTATTTATTTGGTTGTATATTTTTTTTAGCTTTTTCCCAGATGGTTTTTTAATGAAAAGTGAATTTTTGCAAACGACTAAAAAATATTTCAACAGAATGGACACTCCAAGAATTTAAATTCAATTTGTTTTAAAATGCGTGAATGTTAATATAATTGTAAAAGTTGTAATTTTAAAATAAAAGAACTTAATTGTTTAAAAAAAAATATTGTCTTGTTATTCCTACCAACGATACTTGGTATTTTAAATTATTTATAATACCGGTTAACCTACTTGAAAATTTTTCCACTGTTACATTGGAGTAATGTGGTATTTTATAGAAAATGGCGACATCTAGAGGCCTACATTTAAACAATTTTCAGATAGCGCCATCTGTTTATCAAAAGCTTAACTTAAGGAATATGTGGTTTTTCATATTTTCAAGCATAAATAACAAAAAACTTTTAATATCCCAATCCTAAATGGCTATTAGTTTTAATACTTCCCGGTCGCGGGAGGAAGGATTCCTACTTTAACGCCTCTAGCGAGATTTTAGGCAACCTAAAAAGTTCCTAACCTAACCTTATTTTTATTGTTTAGTGAGCGTTTTTCCTTTCGTTGGTAATTGTTTACAAAACGGTTTTCTGCTATTTTACTATTATATGGTTAATATTTGGTATACACACCTTCTGTTATTCATTAGGAATACGAATTTACGTGCGCACAAACAAAAAATTGTGTCTGTCTGAAATATAATTGGGATAAAAAAAAAGCTGCTTTGCTTACCAGAACTAACCATGACCGACTAGAACTAAAAGCTTTTGAATTTGTCTAAAAGGTCGGTCATGGTTAGTTCTGGTAAGCAAAGCGGCTTTTATTTTACCCAATTATTTTTCAGACGTGAAAATGCGGAGACGTCATTTTCGTTTCGAGTTCTTCTAATGTCCGCTAGGTGTGCTACAGTAGGAATCCTTCCTCCCGCGACCGGGAAGTGTTTTAATATCTCCAATCGTGAATTCTAAAAACATTTTCTATCGATAAATTTTATTTAAAAGTCGTAATCTTTGAGGACCTTGCTGGAGACAGTCCTGGCACTTGGCAGTGCGACCAAACAAGCGATAGAGAAAGAAGAATAAGTCTATATCCTTTTTTTTTTCACGCTGGTTGTGATAGGCCTTTTCATCACAATTTTTTTTGTGCGCATGCGTCAGTATCCGCCATTTTTTTCGTACTGTTTTTTGTAAACAAGCATGTAAAACGGCCTGTAAACACATAATTAAAATAAAAAAATACTAAAGAAAGTATAGTTATTGAAGAAAAGAAATACGAAAATAAAGAAAAAAGTACCTTACTTAGCAAATAGGTTTTTTTAATCGATTATTTTAATGATATCAGTACGAAAAGGAACGAAGAAGCGGTGTTGTTATGGAGTATGTAAGAGTGATACACGCTATAAATCATTTAAATACAATACAATTTAATCAATATAACAATTGTATATATGGGTAGGCCTAATCAGAATAAAATTATAGATACTTTTTGTATAGTAAAGAAGTAATGATGCCTAACCTGTCAATCAGCTCACTTCTTTTTCCTTTTTAAAGACGTCCATGACATTTAAGCTACCTTTTTAATTGCGTATAATTATGGGCTTCAACTGAATTATAAATCAGTGAAGCACCATCCACGATTTTTTCCAGTAAATGATTTAATTGGGGAGATAATACTGCATTCCCAGCCATTGTCGATTAATGTCGATCAAAACAGTACGAAACTTTTGAATTGCCGCCATTTCAACATGGCGACTGCGCATGCGCTTGTCACATGATGAAAAGGCCTATTGGTCGGCAAAAGGTACGACAGGCTTGAGAAGAAGAAAGGATACTAGCGGCTAGAGCTCGCCGGTCTGCAGCGTTCCGGATGACGTCGCACGCCGGAATAACACGAACCACGAACCGAACAGCTGTCAGCTGTTTTGTTTACAAATTTGGAGGTTGTTTTTTTTTGTTATTGAAAAATTAAAATGTCTTTTTATCTTTTACGCCTAATGTGTATTTATAATAAGTTCACTGTAATAAACACAGTAAAATTTGGTAATTGTCTCGAAAGTTGCCTCCTCTCCAATTTTGACCAAATTTGGTATACGGGGGTTTTTTGGGGCTTTGAGTTTGAGTACGAATCTGAAAAAATATTTGGTAATTGTTTACAAAACGGTTTTCTGCTATTTTTGGATTAAATGGCAAAATTTTTATATAGTCGTATTCTAGTGTCCTCAAGGATTGCAAATATACAAGCGCAGAAGAGAAATAATGTGTTTTAATATTTTTTATTTCGATTTTAGAATTTAAAATAACCATTGATTTCTTCATATAATGCGAAAACTCCCCCTTATGACAAGAAACAGCAAGAAATTATTTTTAAGGTTAACCGTGCAGTGTTGCCAAATAGGGGTCTTTTCCCCGCATTTTCACGTCTGAAATATAATTGGGTAAAATAAAAAGCCGCTTTGCTAACCAGAACTAACCATGACCGACCTTTTAGACAAATTCAAAAACTCTTACTAGTCGGTCATGGTTAGTTCTGGTTGCGCCTTTATTTACCCCAAATATATTTCAGACGAATAAAAAATTTGATGGCTCAAATTGATTCAATCTGGCAGCACTGTGAACCCCTAAGATTGTTTTTTTCCTAAAATTTAAAAAAATACACAATTTTTTGTTTGTGCGCACGTAAATTCTACACCTGCATGATATATCCGTGCATGTTTGTTTAAGTTAGAAGTAGTAGAGATCGAACGCTGTTAGAATAACACCGATACGTCACGGTTTTATACGGGTTTGCCATATGAGACCGTGACGTATCGATGTCTTTCTTACAGCGTTCGATCTCTACTAAACTGTTTTTGACATACACAACACTTAATACAATTTTCAGACATATTTGGTGATACAAATTATACCTAATAAACACAAAAACACCAACAAGCACTGAAAATACTGAAATTACTAACTAGCTAGGCTAGATTTAAAAGATAAAAAATAAAAACATTCTCTAAACAGCTGTTCGCTGTTCGTATGGTTCGTTCGTGTCGGATCGGCTTGCGGGCTTGTCTTGCTTCGGCATATTACGTCATCCGGAACGTAGCAGACCGGCGAGCTGTAGCCGCTATAGAAAGGATAAGTCTAGTACTTTTTCCTCTGTCTACGCGTCCCAATTGGTAGGCTGGGTATATGCCCCTTTCCATAAAAATATTAAGCAAAAAAACATTAAAATGAATAAAAATTTATTAAGTATACCTAAATAAAAAAAAAAAAAACAGTGGATTGCAAAAAAAAATTTTATTATTTATACAAATGAAAAAATAATTTAAAAATCCTATAGATCACAGATATTTTATTAAAGTTTGTACATTTTTTTGGGATATTCTTCTTTAAAAGTTGTTTGTATCCAAGGCACACTGGTTTCTTTCATCCTTCATCTGCACAGCATGGTATGTGAGCCTAAAAAAAAAAAAAAAATTTAAATTTTTTTTTCTTCATCAACCAGTTAACAACATTCATTCCTACCTGCAAGAAAAACCTTAACTCTTGAATAAGCCTCAATTTTTAAATCCGCTTTTAACTTTCTCCAAAGATTTTAGGGTTTTTATAACAGTCTCTTTTTTCATCATCTAATTTACTAGAGTCAGCTATCAAACATTTTATATACAGAATTGGCTCTGGACCTGTCATATGCCCCCCCATTTGCTAAATTTCCCCCCTACTTTGGGGTTATTCAGAACTTTGACTGTTTTTTAAAACCGGTAAAAACGTAGAAAAGAAAGGTTTCAAATTAAATTTTTAATTTAAAAAAATAACAATAAATTAAAAACTGAAAGTCCTTTTTGTGTGATTTTTTAAAACCCTTTTTTTTTCCATATTTTTTAATTCATTTTTCATTCCATTTTAAAATTTTTTAAAAACACAAAAATTTTTTAAATTATAGAGCCCAAAAATATGAACTTGGCCTTTAATTTTTTTCACTTTTTACGATATTAAGTTTTAAACCTTTTTTTAAAATAACAGAAAAAAAAATTTTTTTTTTTGCGCTTAAGGTAGTTAGTTGGTCAAAAAGTATTTATAAAATTTTTTTTTTAAATTTATTTTTATTATAATTTACATAAATCTGCATTCATTGATGCAGAATGAAATTTTGAACAATACAGTTTGGAGATATTTAATTAAAAAGATATTTTTTTTGAGGCTCTTTACACTGTACGGAATGACGAAAATTTTACTTACATAAATAATTTTAACTTTAAACCTTTTTTTTAAGATGAGAAAAATAGCCAAAAATTAAACAACTTTTTTAAAAAAATTAGGCTAATTGATTGTTACAATACAGTTTTGAAATATTGATTAATAAATAATAACAAATTAATCTCATAAAACTCCAGGAAGAAATGCACTAAAACAATCTGGGGCCCAAAGCACGAATAAAGTATACAGCGTGCATGCGTCAGAATTTACTGATTGTTTTTGAAAAACATAGTTGCCAGATTTTCAAACGAGCAATAAGTCGTACGGGTTGGCTGGAAATGTACAGTCAGAGCAAAAAAATGTGATTTAGGAGTAACGACGCAGTGGGACGGACTCATAAAACGTGCAGGAAAAATTTTTTCCTAAAATTGTTCAGAATTTTTTAAGGGTATAAATAATCTATTTTAGAATTTTTGGAAATTTTCGGAATTCTGGAAAAAGGCTAAATGGGAAAATTTTGAATCTTATGCAAAAATCATAAAAAATTTACCCATATTCCTGGGCCCAAAAAATGTTTGAACCCCTCGGAAAAAAAAAGTTTTTTTTTTTTGGAAAAAAAAAAGTTTTTCCCCGGTTTTTTTTTCCAAAAATTTTAAAAAACCCAAAATATGAAAAAATTCCAGTTCCGATTATATTTTAACTTTATTAATAAAATGTTGACAAAAGTAAACAAAAATTCTCAAACACTGTAAAATAAGTAATGCATCACATAAAAATAATTCAAAAATTTAAAAAAGAAGTCTTAATGATTAAAAAGTAATGAAACACCACACCTAAAAATTCAAATTTTTCGTTATCACCCCAGAACTCTCACTATTAAAATTTTATTCGTCGAAATATATTGTCGATCACGTTGGCAAGTTGTCAATATGTAGAAATTTATATAAACAGATACAAAAAAAATACTAAAAAAAAATTTCCCCAAAAAAACCTAAAAGGTTTTTAATTGATCGGTTTTTTTGGAAAAAACATTTTTTTTTGGTTTTTTTTTTTAAACTAAAACCCAAAACTTTTTGGCAAAAAATTTCTGTAAAAGCGACCATTTTCCACAAAACGGGTATTTATCAATAAATAATAATTGACCAATATTCTACCAAAAAATTTTCAACTTTGGAAAAAAATATAGATTAGAAAGTCTATGCTTGCTAAAGACCATGTCTGCCGAAATCTAGAATAAAGTTATGCATTTTTTTTTTTGCATAGGAATTTAACACTTTTTTTATTTAGCCTTTTTTTCAAGTCCCAAAAATGTGTTCAAAAATTCAAAAAAAATTTTCTGTATTCCCTTGAATATTCTCAACAATTTTTATTAAATCAATTTTTCCCCACGTTTTATTGGTAAAGTCCCCTTTTCCGTAAAAAAATTAGAAAGATTATGGCTATTTGTGGAAATAAAAAAAATGTTGCCCCCATTTCAGGCCGTTCTATCTAATAAGTATCGTATCTTGATATTTTTGGCCCCAAAATTCTTTTTTTTTATAAAAAAATCAAGGTTTGGAACGAATTTCCGGCAAAAAAAAACCCCAAAAAAGAAATGAAGGTATATTCAAGATGAGCATTTTAAAAAAAAAAGTTTAAACGGTTGAACTAAAACACCCAATGGTCTAGGGATATATTTATTTCAATGAGTGTAAACGAGTTTTTATCGTGTTTAAATGTTTTGGGTTTGGGGAAAAATATGTTAAGAATATTGATAAGAGATGGGCTTTTTATTTTTTTTTTTGTAAAAAAAATGGACTACTTTATTTTACGGTTAAAAAATGGGACTTCTGCAAAAACTTGTTTTTAAATCAAAGTAGGGGACATAATTTTTAAAATTTGAAAATATTGGTCAGTATATTGTAATAAAAGTAGGTATAGACTCCGTCTGTTACTTATTTTTCATGCAAAGACGCCATCTTAACCGGGATGAAATGTTGCGAGCTGTTGGAATGTTAGAAGCTGGTATAGGCAAGCTCGTGTTGTGAAACTCCCAAAACCCCGAGCGTAATCTCAAGATTATGGGCACGTTTCAAGAAACAGGTGATGTTTCTGAAAGACACCCAGGTCCATCACGGCTGACTCGGCCGCTCAAGATCTTTTATTTGCAAATGGCTAAAAAAATCCCACAGTAACTGTTCCAGAAATAATGAATCGGGTACGCGAAACGCAAATATCTAATTTCAAATTCACAGTTCGGAACAGATTGCGAAGATGGACTACGTAATAGACGACCATTGAGATGCCAGCCCTTTTCGAAATCGCGCTGCTCGTTTAGCGGGGAACAGAAAACGAAATTGGACTAATAACACTATGTAACAAAAATAAAAAAATTTTTCAGTCCTTGGGATGTAATTGTTTTTCCTAGTCTGTTATGTCTTAAAAATATAAATCACCATATTCCTCGGAAACTTTGCTTTTGTGACCAGGACAATGAGATTCATTAAAATATGCAAACTTATGAAAAAACGTGTTTGAGTCTTTTACTACAGAGGAAATCATACAGAACAGCACATATAAATCAAAACTAGATTTTATTTAAAAATTCAGAAAACCCAAAAAAATAAAAGAAATCAAAATGG
The DNA here is from genome assembly GCA_019359885.1 of Listronotus oregonensis. Taxonomy (NCBI): domain Eukaryota; kingdom Metazoa; phylum Arthropoda; class Insecta; order Coleoptera; family Curculionidae; genus Listronotus; species Listronotus oregonensis. The sequence goes on from JAHBCN010016740.1 coordinate 18,098, forward strand.
GTGGTTTTTCGACATTTGCGTTTATCTGCGATCCCTTTTTCTAATAATCAATCCCCAAATGTAATCTCCCCTCATGTTCTCATTGTATTGTTTGTATCCCCTCAAAGTCCATTATATCCCGATGGAAGCGCTCGCCTTGCTCTCTGAATATGCTCCCATGTTCTCCTTGAATTTGTCAAGATGTGCATCCAGAATATGGAGTTTGGGGACATCCTGCAGCCCATTTTTCCGTAGTTCTCTACCAGACTTTCGACCAGCTCCACGTAGTTTGCGGCTTTTTGATTGCCTAGGAATCCCTGTACCACTGACATAAAACTCATCCAAGCAGCTTTCTCAACACGGTGAGCTTCTTGGGGGGTTCCTCACACTCGAAGATTTTCTTTTTTTTGGTCCAACGAAGATCCGGCTGTAACTTTCGCCTCAGAGAGCTTAGGGAACAAGTCTTGTAGGTACTTGAACGCTGAAGAATTTTTGTCGGGGCTTTGACGAATTGCTTTTTAAGACCCAGTTTAATGTGGAGTGGTGGCATCAGTACCTTCTGGGGTCCACCAAGGGCTCCCATTTACGTTGTTTCCTCCCCTGTGAATTCAGTTGTTGTGGCCATTCACGCTTACTGTAGTGTGCACTGTCGTTCCTGCTGTCCCACAGGCAAAGAAAACAAGGGAAAATTTGGGGTAACCGCCTTGCAAACCCATTAAAATTCACTATTTTTAAATCTCCGATCACTTCCCAATATTGCTCATACTTCAATGCGTTCAGCAATTTCTTGAGATTATTTAGTTCTCTTTAAGAGATACTGAATGCGCCAGAGGAAGAGACGGATACTTGTTGCCATTGTGAAGCAACACGGCTTTGAGACTCTTGCATGAGCTGTCAATGAAGAGGGGCCACTCTTTTGGGGCAAATCAATTCCGATTTCCTCGAACAGACCGGTCACGTCGTGGCAGAAGCAGAGCCCATCT